>WNHD01000532.1:33331-85589 GCA_011057455.1 Ganaspis sp. Gsp50
AATTTTATTTAAATCAAACAAATTCTTTGTCTGATTCATTTATGTTTGAATTAAACAAATTTTTATATTCAAATCAAACAAAAGTTTCTCTCAGTGTGTACATTTCAATTTTTATAAAAAATGCAAAATACATATACATATATGAACATATATGATATATAAATAACCGTGACTTTTAACATTTTTATTTTTTGAAAAGTTAATAACTTTGGATTCGGTTCAATGAAAAGGTTCATCAAATATTCAATCGATGCCTTTTTAAAGCAGAAAAACAAAATATTCACATTTCACTTTTTTCAAAAAAATACAAAAGATATATCAAAAAACGATTTTTTTTAAAAAAAAGTGAATAACTTTGAATAAAATTCAATTAAAAGGTTCATTAAACGATCGATCGGCGTGTTTTTGAAATGCAAAAACAACACAAAACCTACTTTTCAATTTTTTACAAAAATGCAAAAAATTGCCAATTTCGAAACAAAAAATCGTTGATCAAAATTCCATCTGCTAAACAAATAGTTGCTAGACTTTTTTTAAAAAAAACGAAACAAAAAGTGAGCTAATGGTTGAAAAGAGTACCTAAGAGGTATGAAAATTCCCTTTATGTTTATTTTAAAATATAAATCAGAGAGGAAGAAGAAAACGCAAGATAAAATCCGCAAAGACATCGCCTTGGGCGGATCACGAAACATTTTCATAAGAAACACCTTGAGGGTTGATGAACAACACATTTAAGTCGTCTTTTTATGGTGGAAAAAAATGTGAGGATCGTGACGCTCCTTAAGGGGGAATAATGAGAAGAACAATAACATTACAACGACAATGTCCAGGGTCAACGTGAGCGCATCTTCATCTGGACTTGAATATATTTTTGTCCCCACCCCCGCCCCCTGGATGACCCCCACTAATCTTGACGTTCACCAGGATCCCTACTGTATCCAGTGGCATCCTCTGCACTCGAGGAGGACTTTCTCCAAAAGACGGCCAACTATATAAGCAAGATCCACTAGGTTTGAAGCACGTTAGACAAATTCGTAGCCAAGCGACGCGGGCATCGTCGCCTCGTGTCTTTCACCTTCACTTTCAACCCCTTCGCGTCACTCATTTTTCGTTCGTAAAGAAAAGAAAAGATAAAAGAAACCGGCAGCAAAAAGTTTTTGTGACTTGGGTTCAATTTTTTTTATATATCAAATTCCGGAATTTTCACCGGAATTATGAAGTTTTTGAGGAAATGGTCCTCCTTGGCTGCAACCGTATTTGCGACGGCCCTGCTGTTGCCTTCAATTTACGCTGAACGTAAGGATTTGACTTAATTAATGTGCTTTTTGAACTCGAGAAGTTCGTCTCCTTTAATTGAGGAAATTTGCCTGTTTGTACTTTTCTTCGTAAGACGAGTGTTTTTTATAATTTTGTTTGGCAAAAAAGAGCCAAGTGGCTTTTTTAACTACTGCATTCAAGTTTCAATGTGATAAATTACGTTTGTCGGACGGAAAAGTAGTTTGTCTTTTATGAAAAACTAACTTTGGGAGTAAAATTTACATTAGCTGATAATGATTAATGTCTACGTAAGAAAATTAAATAATAAATAAATAAATTTAACAATTAATAAATTTAACAATTAATAAATTTAACAATTAATAAATTTAACAATTAATAAATTTAACAATTAATAAATTTAACAATTAATAAATATAACAATTGCTAAATTAATAATTCTTTGATTACTCAGTTAATTATAATAATTAATTAATTTGATTAATTAGATATGTTAGAAATAATATAAAAAAATTGATTCGGAGTAAATATTTTGAGAACGATAAAAAAATATTTTTCTGACTTTTTTTCTTGTTTAAAAATCATCCAACGATTCTTAATTGTCGAGAAGAAATAAGTTAATCCTAATTTCTTATTTTATAATTAAAGTGGTTAATTTACAGTTTTTTTCAATCATAATTGAGTTATTTTTACGAGGAATATGATTTTACAGAAGTGAGTTAAAGCCAAAAATTGTATGCGCATAAATTGTTTACAAATAGTGAAAAAGAACTAAGTGAAAACACTCTTCAAATGTCTTAGAAAATTGAACAAGAAGTTCCATAATTAATTTCACTTGAAGATTTATAATTAATTCAACCGGAAATTTCACAAGAAATTCTATAATTAACTTCACTTAGAAATCTACAAAATTTAACAAAAAATTCCAATAGATTAAGGAATATCAAAATTAATACAAAAATTTGAAACTTTACTACAAATATAAACTATTTCTCAAGAAATTTGATTAAAAAACCAATATAAAATTCCAAAAATAAGGTACAAGATATTCCACAAAAAATTTCTCGAAAAATTGCACAATTCCGTAAAAATTCCCATGTGGAAATTTGACATTCCGTGTGGAAATTCTACTCATTGTATGGGAATGTGACAAATTACAGGGAAATTTGACATTCCTCATGGAAATGTGAAATTCCAAATGGAAATATAACATTCCACATGGAAATATAACATTCTACATGGAAATATCACATTCCACACGAAAATGTCACATTACTAATGGAAATGTGACATTGCACATGGAAGTGTGGTATTCAAAATATAAATGTGTTATTCCAAACGGAAATATAACATTCCACATGGAAACACCACATTCCACACGAAAATGTGACATTCCACATGAAAAATTAACATTCCGCATGGAAATTTGACAATTCAATAGAAATTTTGACATAAAATTACAAAAAAGATGTTCCATAAGAAAACTCTTAAAAATTGGACATGGAACTTTAACATTCCACGTGGAAATTTGTCATTCCACATTAAAATTTGGCACTCCACATGTAAATTTGGCAATCCATATGGAAATTTAACAATCCACTTTGAAATTTAACATTACACATTGAAATTTGACATTTTGCATGGAAGTTTGACATTCCACATTGGAATTTAACATTACGCATAGAAATTTGACACTTCACGTGGAAATTTGAGTTACAAGTACAAAACAAGCGCACAAGATATCCCACAAGAATTACCTTAAATAATTTCATAATTCTGTAAGAAATTCCACTGAAAATTTAATATAGAAATTTGACATTCCACATGGAAATTTGGCACTCCACACAGAAATTTAATATTACACACGGAAATTTGACATTTCACGTGGAAAATTGACATTCCACGTGGAAATTTGACATTGCACATGGAAATTTGACATTTCACATGGAAATTTGACATTCCGCGAGGAAATTTGACATTCCACCGGGCATTTTAACATTCCACACATATATTTTACATTTCACTTGGAAATTTAATATTCTAAGTGGAATTTTAACATTCTAAGTTAACATTTTAAGTGGAAATTTGAGATTCTACGTGGAATTTTCAAAAAAGCAACTGTTTCTGTTACAAAAAATAATAGAACAATTTTCTTTCTAAAAAAAATGATCAATTTGATTTATTATAATCAATGGAAGCTTTGCCTAAATAAGAAATATTGTAACACTTTTCTGATAAATAAAATTATGACCCTTTTTGTGACAAAAAATATTGTTATCTTTTTAATTGAATTAAAAACTGTAAACCTTGATTTATTACAAATAACTGAACAAATACTTGTTCACAAACAAGTAACAATATTTTCTTTGTGGAAAATAATGGGTTAATTGCTTTTGTTGTATAATAAGTACATACAAATATTATGTAAATTCATTGCAGTGGAACTTCCGTCCTCAAAAGTGAAAATTGAAAGTAAAAATTAAGTCATGCCAGCATGAGAACAAACCGCCAATAAATATAGTATTGTTCAAACATGTGGGTCTCTCGAACCTTTAGATTCACTCGGATTACAACATTCTTTAATTTTACACTTTATTTTATTGTTACTGCAAATTACTATAATAAAAAAAATTTTACGAACCTAGAACGAATCATTGGAAAAGAGTCACATTATAAAAATATTAGGAAATCATTTTTCTCCATGAATTAGAACGCTTACAACAACAAAAACCTGTGACAATTAACAGTTTATTTTGATAAACAATTATTTTTTTATTTGTTTAATACAACAAAAGAATGCTTGCAATTTTGTCCATTTAGCTATAAAAATATAAAACAGTTTGCAATAGCACTTTCTTTGTGTCAATGAAAATATGTCTATGATAATATTTCTGCTATATCAATAAAAAAAGTTTGCAACAAGATTCTTTCTTTATGAATAAAAAATTTGCAAAATTACATTATTCGTGTTAATAAAAAATTTACAAAATCACATTATTTGCGTTAATAAAAAATTTGCAAAATCACATTTTTCGCGTTAATAAAAAAATTGCAAAATCATATTTTTCGCGTTAATAAAAAATTCGCAACATTTTTCTCGTGAATAAAATAGTTCGCCACATCAATTTTCCGTAGTAATAAAAGCGTAAAAAAATTCATGTAACGAAATCGGTCGATTGTATTTTGTGGATAAAAATTGATTGGAAGTTTCGAGTTAAAAAGCAGTAAATCATAAAAGGCAATCTTGTTTTTTAATAAATGGACAACGGACCAACTATCAGTTTTCCTAATTACTAAAAACATGGAGTGACCAAATGTTGCTATATAATATTGACAAAAAATTGACGAGGAAATGGATATTTCTGTATAAAGAATTGCAGGATTTGATTGAAAATCATAATAATCGTTTGTCAAGATACAAAGAGTAGTGACCGTGTTTAGTATCTCGAAGGTGTAATAATAATAAATACCGAATTGTGTAAAATCACTCACCAAGAGAAGTGAGGTTACTAAAGTCAACTATAAATTTGCCATAAATTAGCCGCTCTTTTTACTTTCATTAGCAATTCTTGGCATGCGAAATGTTCGTGCATCTTTTTTGTAAAGAAATTCCCCAACGCTTTATGGAACTGAACCAAATGCAACAGTTCGCCAACTTTCTGTTTGCATATATGGTGTGAATCTTTAAATTCATCCCAATTACAAAAAACAACAATGACTCATTCAAATTATTCTTAAATCGATTTCCAAATTTGCTTCTGTATTTTCAATTATTTTTAATGTTTTTGTTTATTTCTTCTTTACTTTTTATTTGCTGCTTACTGTCTTTTTTGTTATTTACTTTTTATTTATTTCTGATTTATTTATTTATAATTTTCTATCTATTCCTTATTTACTTTGTATTTATTTGTTATTTACTTTCTATCTTTTCCTTATTTACTTTGTATTTATTTGTTATTTACATTCTATATTTTCCTTATTTGCTTTATATTTATTTGTTATTTACTTTCCATCTTTTTGTTATTTACTTTACATCTTTTTGTTATTTACTTTTCATCTTTTTGTTATTTACTTTATATCTTTTTGTTATTTACTTTGTATTTATTTGTTACTTACTTTCCATCTTTTTGTTATTTACTTTTCTATTTATTTGTTATTTATTTGTTATTGACTTGTTACTTATTTACATTTGTTACTTTATCGCACCCCTTTGGGTTGCTTTTACTAATTACTACTTATTCGTTATTTTTTTTTTATTAGTTTACAAAATCACAAGTGATAATACCCGATGTATTTAAATTTTAAATTACCTTTTTCGTGTTCACGGAAATCAAGTAATTCAACTAATAAATTGATAGTTAACATAAAAAACAAGGGATTAATTATTAATGAAAATTGTAAAAAAGCAATTAAAGAAACAGATAGAGATTAATTGAGAGAACAATTACGACTTCAGAAGAGTATTTTTAAAGGTTGAGGAAATATGTGTCAGTCAAAAATGACGAGGAAGTTGTTAAAATGATTTGTTATGAAATGTAAATGATGCAATAAATAATCATTGAAATCGAAAGCTTCTCTCCGAGGAAAGGAATTTTATTACAGTGAGAGATAATTCATTGATGAAAACTGAGAAACGTCTCAGCAGCCGATGGAACTGGCTACAAAGTCGTTAACCAGTTAAACATTCTGATCTCACGAATCTCCCACACTTTCACCGTGAGATGAGTGAAGAGGGGACTGCATCTTAAATGTGTCTCCTTACCGCAAAAACAAAAGTAATTGCGTTTAAATTTAAGCAAAGTTGATTAAAAATGTAGTGGGGATTTTATAAAAGTATTTTATGGTTTCTCTATGTGATTTTTTGTTAATGTAATTTACAAACTGTATAGGAAACTATTAATAGAGTAGATGTAAATACTTTTAAATACTCTATGAATATCTTATTAATATGCTATAAGTATACTCTACAAATACCCTATATTAATATTCTATATAAATACCTTATATAAATACCTTTTATAAATATTCTGTGTATAAATACCCTATTAATATTCTATATAAATACCTTATATAAATACCTTTTATAAATATTCTGTGTATAAATACCCTATTAATAATCTATGGGTCCTTACTATTATAATATGGGTACCATATTAATACCATATGGGTTCCTACTAATATCCAATGGATATATTATAAATATCCCATGGGTTCCTTATATAAATACCTTTTATAAATATTCTGTGTATAAATATCCTATTAATAATCTATGGGTCCTTACTATTATAATATGGGTACCCTATTAATACCATATGGGTTCCTACTAATGTTCTATGGATATAATATAAATACTATAAATACTGTAAATACTATAAATACTATAAATACTATAATTAACTATAATATTAGTATTAACATCATAGGGGCATCTATTAATATCATATATATACTTATTATATACACATCCTATAAACATCCTATATGAGCTCTGATAATGTTCCACACAAATATCCTATTAATATCCTACAAGTAATCTATTAAGATAATATGGGTGCCCTATATTAATAGCATGTGTACCTACTCTATATATTCCATATATATATACCTCTATATACCTCATAAAGAACCTATAGGTACCCTATTATTATCCTATTAATATTTTGTTCATATGCCATAGGAATATCCCAGTTATAGACCAAACTGGTGCCTTATGTATATCATATGAATACCCTATTAATATCCTATAAATATCCTACGAATATGCTATATAAATATCCTATATGAATATCCTACGAATATCCTACGAATATCCTATAAATATCTTATTGATATTTTGTGAATATTCCATGAATATTCTATGAGTATCCTATGAATATCCTATGAGTATTCTATGAATATCCTATGAGTATCCTATGAATGCCTTATGAATATCCTATGAATATTCTATGAATATCCTATGAGTATCCTATGAATATCCTATGAGTATTTTATGAATATCCTATGAGTATCCTATGAATACCTTATGAATATCCTATGAATACCTTATGAATATCCTATGAATATCCTATGAATATCCTATGAATATCCTATGAATATCCTATGAATATCCTATGAATGTCCCTTGAATATTCAATAAATGTCCTATGAATTTCCTATTATTAGGATATTATTTACGATTGTAGAATTATAAAAAAGGTATTTATTAATTAAAAAAGATGATAATTTTTGTGATATTTTATCAATATTAAGAGCACATTTTATAAAAATACAATTTTCAAGTCATTAAATATAAAAACTCTTACTCAATATATCTGCATCTATATTATTATTAAATTAAATATTCAAATTTCGCTGGAAGTGAAAATAAATCTGACGTAAGAATTTCCAAACTTATAAATATTAAATTATAGTTTAAACATGAAATATGAATTAGAATAACAAATATTTCCCCATAACAGAACAAGTTATAGTCTATTGTTAGTTCAAAAATGTTGCGAGTCAAGGAAAATTTATAATGAGTTTAAAGATTTCTGACAAGATTCTATCATGGAACACGATTACAAGAGCAATTATCGTAAGATGCCAGTTTCCTACTCCAGTACTATAAATAAGAAGAAGATTGCAATTTCACTTATCTCTCGTGCAGCCAAACCGGTTTTCTCCTAATCTTTATACTTGACTTTGCATATATTCATGCAGCGAGTGGCACAATACAAATTATTGCAGTTGCAACAATCGGGCAGAAAAAAGTCGCATAAATAAAAAATTCATTTCTTTTGCTTTGTTAACTTGTGAATAAAAATTAGCGGGTGAAAGTAGTTTTAATATCCCTAGTGTTGCAAAACTTTTGAATGTTAAGAAAATTAGTTAAAACGTAATTAAAGGGGTTATTGTTCAGTTTTAGGCTCAATTATTTGTATATAGGCTTTTTTCTAAAAAAGACTAATTCGAATCAACTGTTATCTTAATATGTTATTAGTTTAATCGCAACCGATTTTCGATTTTAACAACCCTCGTTTCAGTTTTTAATTTTAGTTTCATCTAGATAAAGCGTATACGTACCTTAAGCGTGTTTTAAAAGCTCGGTGTAACCTCTCTCAGTGTCTCGATTCCAATGAAACTGATATCAATCATATTTGTTTTTATTTATCTTTATTTATCATTATTTATCTTTATTTATCTTTATTTATCTTTATTTATCTTTATTTTTCTTTATTTATCTTTATTTATCTTTATTTATCTTTATTTTTCTTTATTTATCTTTATTTGTCTTTATTTATCTTTATTCACTTTATTTATTTTAATAATTATATGTATTTATTTGATATACTATATATTTTGTTTTTGTGCCAATTTGTAGGGGGCCGTTCATAAATCACATGGACAATGTTTTCATAAATTTTGGCCCCCCCCCCCCGCCCCCCATTGTGGACACAAAAATACATTGAATCGTGGACATTTTGGAAACCCCCCCCCCCCTAAAGTGTTCACGTGGTTTATGAACGACCCCTAGTTGTTGTTCATTGTTTAGTTTATTTGTTTTAATTCCACTAATTTCATTAGTTAATTAAACCTTTTCTTCAATAATTAAACAAATTAGGTTCATTAAACAAATTGTTTAGACATAATGAACATTTTTGTAAATTTAGCACCAGTGTCTGGAAGTTACCTACCACCATCGACTAGTTATGGAACACCAAATCTTGGAGGCGGTGGATTCGGAGGCGGCGGTGGCGGTAGCTTTGGAGGCGGTGGTTTTGGAGGTGGCGCACCCTCTTCAAGCTATGGAGCACCCTCTGCTGGAGGCGGTGGTTTCGGAGGTGGAGCTCCTTCTTCCAGCTACGGAGCACCATCCAGACCTTCATCTAACTACGGACCACCTTCTAGGTAGTTTTCATAATTTTTATAAATCTTAATAGACCTTATAATAGGATCTTTACAGGACCTTAATGTCCAATTGAGATTCGACTTAATCATTTAAGGTTAATCCAATTGAGGTTTGACTTCATCATTTGAGGTTAATCCAATTGAGGTTTGACTTAATCATTTGAGGTTAATCCAATTGAGGTTTGACTTAACCCTTTGAGGTGTATGACCTTAATAATAAAAAGTACTGAAGGTCATTTGTAGAAGAAACCTTATTTTTGGATATTTCTAGGCCATCTTCGAATTACGGACCACCCTCGGTGAGTAGACCACCTTCCCCTAGTTACGGAGCACCATCTGGTGGGTCGTTTGGAGGTGGATTTGGAGGTGGTCATGGAGGAAGCTTTGGAGGAGGACAAGGAGGCAGCTTTGGAGGCGGACACGGTGGAAGCTTTGGTGGAGGATTCGGAGGTGGGGCACCCTCAGGAAGCTACGGTCCTCCTCCATCCAGACCTTCCGGAAGTTATGGTCCACCACCATCCAGACCATCCGGAAACTACGGTCCACCACCATCCAGACCATCTGGAAATTACGGCCCTCCACCATCCAGACCATCAGGAAGTTACGGACCACCTCCATCTAGACCATCCGGATCATATGGAGTGCCATCTGGAGGTGCAGGATTCGGTGGAGGATTTGGAGGTGGACATGGAGGAAGCTTTGGAGGTGGACAAGGAGGCAGCTTTGGTGGAGGACACGGTGGAAGCTTTGGAGGTGGATTCGGAGGTGGAGCACCAGCTAGACCTTCCGGCAGCTACGGAGCACCACCTTCAAGACCCAGTGGAAGTTATGGAGCACCCTCCAGACCATCTGGAAGTTACGGAGCACCTTCCGCAGGAGGTGGTAGCGGATTTGGAGGCAGTGGATTTGGAAGCAGTGGATTCGGAGGTAGTGCTCCTTCCTCTAGCTACGGAACACCATCGGTGCCATCTTCCAATTATGGCGCACCTTCCGCTGGTGGTGGATTTGGAGGAGGATCTGGATTCGGAGGAGGGTAAGACCTTAAAATCAAAATTTCTCAAAGCTTCATTTTGTTGAGACCACTGCTTTGTAATATTACCAAAAATGTTGAAAAGTCAACAAACTAGTTGTTAATATCACCAAAAATGTAGTAAAAACAACCCACTAGTTGTTAGTATAATCAAAAATGTAGTAAAGTCAACCCACTACTTGTTAATATCACCAAAAATGTAGTAAAAACAACCCACTAGTTGTTAATATCATCAAAATGTAGTTAAATCAATCCACCAGTTGTTTATATCACCAAAAATGTCAAAAAGTTAACCGATTAGTTAGTTATAATGTAATTAATAATAATTAAAAAGTTAAACGATTAGTGGTTCTTTTATCCGAGCATTTACAATTCAAGCCTTGGCAGAACGTGCTCTGAGTGCACTCTCTAGCGGAGAGGACGTTCCCCCTCCAGACGCTGACATTTTCCCCCGTCTTGCTGCATTCACCGCTTTGCGCGTTAATCATTGGCGAGTGTATTAAGGCGGGGGAAAGAGTCAACACGTGGAAGGGGAACATCCTCTCCGCTCGAGAGTGTACTCAGAGCACGTTTCGCCTATGCTTCATTTACATGATTGATAATAGCAATTATTTATCTTTATGGCACAGAATGTTAAAAGAAAGATGTTTAAAAAAATAAAAAAAACCTTCAAAAATACAATTATATAGAAAAATACCATACGAATAAAGAATTTTCATTTTTTGTTGTTGTAATTTTATAATTTTTGTAATTTTAGCTCTGGTGGTCATTCCAGCAGTGGACCGTCCTCCAGTTATGGTGCCCCAAGTGCAGGAGGAAGCAGTGGAGGTCAAAGTTACGCGAGTAACGGTGGTTACCAATACTAAACTTGTATTTTCACATTCCCTTTGCGCAAGCGAATGCAGATCTCAGGATCTAGATTCATAAAAAATCTGGTCAAAATGAAAAATAAGTCAATTCGAGATTTCAAGGACGTTTATCACTGCCACTGTTGATCGACTGATGGAAAAAATTACCAAGAAAGCAACTCAAACTCGAATTGCCACGAGGATTTGAATTGACAGAAAAATCGTCGATTGACCATCGAATAAAGAAGACGTCCACAGAAAAAAGAAAACCAATTAGAATCTTATTAGAAATTCGTTCTCAAGGAGCCGATGTTATTCGAGTGCATTTCAGAGTTGAAAGGAAAATAACTTGACAAAGACGAGAGTGGTTTTCTAATGAAGGGAAAGGAAACGTTTTCCCTTCAGCACTTGTAATTTATTTATTTTGTAAAAAAATGCTTTTTGTACTAATAAAATTGCTACGCTGAAAGAATCTTTGTTTTATTTTGGTATAATGAATCGGCTTGATTAATTTGGTAAAATAATTATGTTTTGTTGAAAGAATTCATTTTGTTTTATTCATTTTGTTTTATTATTCATTTCTTTATTATTCAGTTTGTTTTATTATTCATTTTTTTATTATTCATTTTGTTTTCTTATTCATTTTGTTTTATTATTCATTTTTGTTATTATTCATTTTGTTTTATTATTCATTTTGTTTTATTATTCATTTTTGTTATTATTCATTATTTTGTTTTATTATTCATTTTGTTTTATTATTCATTTTTGTTATTATTCATTTTGTTTTATTATTCATTTTGTTTTATTGTTTGCGACGCGTTTAGAAGAAAGGGGCCATAGATGGCAAAAATTGTAGGTTATGTTTTATGATAATTTTAACTTGATTAAAGCTTCCTTTTTAATTACTTGCAATCGAAAGATTTTTCTTGATAGTATACACTCAAAGTTTAAAAAAACGCCCTTTGATTGCGAAGAATTAAAAACGAATCTTTAATCAAGTTAAAACTATATCATCAAATGTAACCTATAATCGTTTGCTTCTAAGGTCCCTTTCTTCGGAGCCTTTTATTTTGTTATTTATTTCCTTTTATTATCTATTTTATGTTATTGTTTATGTCATTTTATTATTTATTTTATTTTATTATTTATTCTCTTTTATTATATATTTTCTTTTATTATTTATTTTCTTTTATTAATAATAATTTACAAGTTAATTTTTTAAGTAAACTCAGAAAATTCTTTGCGGAATATATAGTCTGCAATCTCGAGGGGAGTACAGATTCCAAGTGAAGTCAAATGTGATGATTCATGAATTGATGATGATTTCAATTGAAATAAGTTCAATCTACGTAAGTTGAGTTTGCCGGTGTTGGCAGAGGGTCGATTTATCGATTTGAACGAGTCGGATACCAGGACCGCATAAATAACCAAGAGTTCTTTCTATTCCTGTTGTAACCAAAGTAAAAACCCCTACTAACTTTATTCGACTTTCATAACATTAAATCCGAACATGATACCAATTTTTAAAGCAAAAAATCCTTCCACAGGGTCAAAAACAAAAAATCGTTTGTATTGTGCGTCAAAGATTAAGAAACCGCGTGCAATAATTGCCTCTGTACTCACGCGCAATTTTCTTTCGCAACCAGAATGTGGCGCAAGGATGGGGTAGTGGATCTCGCGTAGAGGCAGTTATTGCATGCGGAAATCATCGTATTTACTGTATAGAAAGGATAATAATAATTTTGAAAAGATGATATCAAAAAAATGCATTAAACTAATGTTCGGGAAAGAGGATTGATTAATAAAAAAAATGTAAGAAGATAATGCTAAATTATAAAAGGATGATAGTAAATTATAAAGGGATGATAATAAATTATAAAAGGATGATAGTAAATTATAAAGGGATGATAATAAATTATAAAAGGATGATAATAAATTATAAAAGGATGATAATAAATTATAAAAGGATGATAATAAATAATAAAAGAATGATAATATAAATTAAGACTAAAGAAAAATAATAAAAGGGTAACAGTAAAAAATTCTTCCCATAGAAAGAACAATTTTTCCAGACTCGAATTTTAAATTCAAATCTTGTGTTTCTTTACGTGAATAAAATAGACGAGAGGTGAAAATGCCTAATAAGGAAAAAAAAGTAGAACATATATAGTTCTTTAAAAAATGCGTAACTTTCGCGCATTTAAATTTATAATTTGCAAATAAGACTAAAGCACTCAAATAACAATTTTTGACGTTGCCAATATGTATATCAATTTATTTAAATATTGACATGAAATTTCCATTAGCATTAATCAATTCGTGTCTGAATTATTAAACTCGTAACTTTATCATCTATAATTAATTAAAACTCATTTGAGTAGAACTATAATATATAGAATGATTAATACCTTTCTTGATTTTAAGTAATCAGTTTCACAAATTTAAATTAAAGACCCAATTTTTCTAGATTTTTGGAAATTAAGGGAACGTCTAGAAATGACGTCACGTTCTAAAAAAGGTCTTTTTGCGAAAAAAGACATTGCTTGTGATAATATTATTTCTATCAGCATATTATTATTATTATTATTATTATTATTATTATTATTATATTATTATTATTATATTATTATTATTATTATATTATTACTATTATATTATTATGTACTAAATTATTAACACAACAATGTTATATCAGTAATATAGTTACCAATATATTAATATAATTGTGACGCGTTCCGAAGAAAGGGACCCTAGAATGTTTTGATTACAGGTTATGTTTGGTGGTAATTTTAACTCACAAAAAGCCTTTTTTTAATTATTTGCAAACAAAAACAGTTATCTTTGATAGTATGTACACTGAACATTCTAGAAAAACTCGTCTCGATTGCAAATATTTAAAAAGAAAGCCTTTATCGAGTTAAAACTATCATCAAACATAACCTACAATCGTTTGCTTCTAAGGTCCCTTTCTTCGGAACGCTATTAGTTAAAATTATAAATTAGTTTTTTTTTTTAAAAAAAGTTACTATTGACAACAATATGAATAAATATTATATGACAACTATATGAATAAATATTATATGACAATATTACATGACAATACAAATATAATTATTTTATTACAACAAAACATATGTAACATTTTTATTATAATAAAGCAATAACAAATTCCTAAATCAAAAGGTGATAATAAGAAAGAGGATAAGAAAGCGAAGGAAAGGATAATTCTGTTTTGTACACCGTTTATTTTTAACATTTACAATCAACATCTCGGTCATTTACGCAATTATACATGTATAATATATTTTTATTTATGTATATATTTATATCGTATGGTACAATACTGAGTAGCTTATTTCATTATAAGTACTTCTTCGGGATAAATCGAGCCTTTATACATGATCGATGATAAACAATGTTAAAACACTTTCTCTAAAGGTAGATACCTCTTCTTCGAGGCATAACGCTTAGGTACGTTTAGGTACACAACTGGATCGCATTAATTTTTAATATTTATAATTAATTATTAATTTTCTTAAGTGTCGAGCACAGTGTCACCCTGGCGAATTTGAGTGAAGGTTCAAGGTTACTATTACCTTCACTCGGTAGTCAATTCTATTCGGCGTGAACAGCCTTTCACTTTCAGTTTTTTTTTTTATAAATCTCTTCGTCATTGAACCCGTAACCTTCCAGTATGACAAAGTTAATTCAAAGCAACCCTTTGTCTTATCTTTTTTTTCGTAACGTATCTCTAAATCTTTGTCTTATCTTTTACATGCTTTAAATCCTTTCTCTCTCTTTGTTTTTTTCTCTTTCTTTCTCTCTTTTCTTTCTTTCTTTTCTTTCTTTCTCTCTTTCTCTCTTTCTCTCTTTCTCTCTTTCTCTCTTTCTCTCTTTCTCTCTTTCTCTCTTTCTCTCTTTCTCTCTTTCTCTTTTACTCTTTCTTTTTTACTCTCTTTCTATTTTTTACTCTCTTTCACTTTTTTACTCTCTCTTTTGTTATTCTCTTTTCCTTTTTAACTCTTTTTTTCCTCAGTCTCTCTCGTTTTACTCATCTTCTCTCTCTCTCTCTCTCTCTCTCTCTCTCTCTCTGTCTCTCTTACACTTTCTCTTTCTGATTTTTCTGTATTTTTCACTCATTCATTCACAATTTCTCACTCTCATACTGAACTTATGATAGTGATGATAGAGCACACTTTGATATGTATAGGTTTCTCGACACATCGTTTATTATATTATGAATTAATTGATATGTAGGTGACGAGGCGCTCGTCTCAAGGTCGCCTCAAACTCTCCCTCTCTTTCACGCAATTCTCCACGCACCCCTGCTGCTCTAATCATTCTCATTGAAATCTAATACTCTCTTTTCGAAACCTAGAATACCTTCTTTCAAGTGCTTCTTTTATTTAATTCGTCATTTTTCAAAATTGCCACAAGAAACACATTTCAGAAATTAATTTGTTTAAAAAAGATTAAGTAATATAAAAAGAAAATGGAAATTGCAAAATGAATATTAAAACTAATTGAAACAAGTAATTGAAACAAATAATTTAAAAAATAATTGAAACAAGTAATTGAAACAGATAATTTAAAAAATAATTTGAAACAAATAATTTAAAAAATAGCAATAAAACAACTTATCAATCTTCCCGTTGTTTTATTGCTATTGATTGCTGCCGAGTGATAGATCATCAAATATTATTAATTTAAAAAATAGTTGAAAAATAGTTGAAAAAAATAACAGAGAAAAGAAGTTGAAGACGATAATTGAAAACATGTTTTTAAAAAATAGTTGAAGAAAATAATTAGCAATGTATTTTTAAGAAATAATTGAGAAAGTTATTGAAAATATATTTTTACAAAATAATTGAAGAAAGTCATTTAAAATATATAATCGCTTACGAAAACAATGATTATTAGAATTAAAAGCGTTCGTCACTTTGTTGGACTCTTTTGCTAATCAACTTTCGTGTTTAACAAACATTTTGAAACATTTTGGTACAATTTTGGTAGTAACGATGATGCTGTTAAATAAAATTGACATCAAGTTAATTTGATTCAACAATTAACAATGAATTAACATTACGTGAATTTTATTTAACAACTAACAACGAAATAATAAAAATAATGAAGTGGTAATAATCACTTGAAATGAAATCATGAAATGATAAAAAAAGGAAATAAAAAAATCAGACCGAAAATAATGCTCCCTTATGAGGAAGCAAATTGTAATATTAAAAAATAAAATATTAAAAAATAAAATATTAAAAACTGAAATAATAAAAATACCGAAATATTGAAAATAAATAATAAAAATAATGAAGTAATGACGTGTTAAAAATTATCAAATAATTAATTATAATAAATTATTAGTTTTTACTAAGTTTACTTTTCTATTAATTTTCTGAAACTTGTGACAAATCTGAAAAATCGTTATTGGTCCCATGAAGCTTTTACGATTGGAAACTTAACTTTAAACTAAAATTTAATCATATTACTTTCCTGTCTGTCGTTTCTAATAGCCTGAGGATCCGTAAAACACGTCTTATGCATTTTTCTATTATTATTTCTAAGTGAAAGTATCCTACTTAATAATGAAGATGCCAGCGGGAAACCGGAAGATTCTTCTCCATTACATGATCCTTTATACAGTTTTGTAAAGTAGCGACTATATAGTTTTTTCCTTAAACAACCGAATCCTTCTGGAAGAATCACTTCCGCAATTTCCATTAGGTTATACCTTCATTTACAACCAGGCAACAAATACAATAACAATAAATCACAGAATTTTTAACAAATGGCGTCTGAAAATTTTATTCCTCTAATCCAATTGAATTCAGTATGTGAGGTGAATTCAAAAAGTTAGTAGTAAATTCAAGACAATAATAATAATAATCAAAACAATAAATAAAATCAATAATGAATCAATAATAAAATTGCACAGTTATTGACTAGATAAGTTTATAAATCTATCATAAATTATAGATAGTAAAATTATTCTATTATGTACTAGATAGTAAAATTAATTTAAAAGTGTATCAGATGATTAAATTAAATTATCATGTACCAAAAACTGATAAAATTAATCTACATTTTATTAAATAATAATATTATATGTGACGCGTTCAGAAGAAATGGACCTTTATATACCATTTATAGGTTATAGGTATATTTATGGACCATTTATAGGTTATGTTTAATGATAGTTTTAAGTTGACAAAAGCTACTTTTTTAACTATACTTTACTTTTTTAATTATTTTATAGACAAAAAGAGTTTCTCTTGAACATCATCATACATATTATCAAGAAAAACTGTTTTTGATTGTAAATAATTAAAAGGGATGCTTTATCAAATTAAAACTATCAGTCAACATAACCTACAATTTTTTCAATCTAAGGTCTTATTGTTACATTAAATTAAATTGAATCTAATTCTTCAAATCGAGTTAGAAATAGTCAGTAACTAATAATTAGTTAATTAAATTATAAAAGTACATGTAATAATAAATAATGTAATAATACATCATGTAATAATACATAATGTAATAATACATAATGTAATAATACATAATGTAATAATACATAATGTAATTATACGTAATGTAATTATACATAATATTCATGTAATAATGTAATGCTAGTAATAAGAAAACACATATAACAATATAATACAATCGTTAACCTGAATCAGCGAAATCTTTTCTTAAAATAACTTTAACTGTATATTCTTTTACAATTTTTGCGATTCTAAGGAATTAAATTAATTCTAAGGGAATAATTTAAAAAAACAGTACAATACTTATATATTATACAATTACAGATGAAACCATTGTGTGTAAAAAAAACAAGAAGCCTAATGGGACCAGTAACTCCACTCGACTGATATTATCAATAACATTCTTTAAATTCAACCCAGGAGAAACTCCAACACATTTTCAAATCCACGAAAATTCCATAAAAGTCCAAAATAAACGTCAAAAACTAAATAAATATAGAAAATACAATTTTTACCATTGAACTCGAATGCAGGGAATTTCCTTGGATGTTTATGATGTATATCGGAACTTTCCGATATTAAATCACCTAAAGTGTTTTTTATATAACAATATCTAATTATTACTGAAATTCGCGATATAAGTGATCCAATAACCGAAAGCAGAACGACAATATTCTAATCGTTAATCGTTACCGCGAAAAGAAAAGAATTTGCGCAACTACTACTAGAGCAGCGATGATAAATACAATATACATGCGATATGTATACATGTTATGTATAAATGTATATAATAACTGTACAGTACCAACGGTAACGGCGATAATGATGGTAATAAATAACAATGATACAGCGAATCCTTACGAATGTGAAAGTAACGCCGGTTTAACTTAATATACGTATATATATGTATATTGCACCCTCTAACATTGTACGTCGTTCTTTAAGTCTTCTCATGGATATGTATATAATTAATTATTGATATGTATATGTGCATACTTGATCCACGCTGATCGATCTAAATTAACCTCTCGCTTATTATTTTCGTTTGCAATTATGCACGCGATATGTATGCTTTATATTAAATATGTATGTATATACTATATGATAAACACAACGGATTTACACGACGACCAATCCACCTGGCGCTTTCGCAGTATTATATGTGGCAGAGATTGATGCACTCAAGTGCCTTTTTATAGATAAGGTCTCGTACGTCTAAAGAATACTCCTAATGAGCACACTCAAAACTCCCACCACCTCTCATTAACTAGCGCAAATCTAGGGTTTCCGCGACTCTCGACATCTCGATTATTCTATTTTCTCCCTAAGAACGAGCGGCTAGGATCGTTGCTCAATATTATTGTTCAAAAATAATTTTATTTCAATATTAGTATAGTTCAAGAATAATATTTCAATATTAATACAGTTTAAAAATAATATTTCAATATTAATATGGTTCTTTTTAATTATCGTCTCATCATGAATGTCGGTTTTCGTTATTAATTAACAAGTTGTTGCATCGAGTCTGAAACGAACACATAGAGGGTGAAAAACTGAATCGAAAATTCCTTTACGGTTTTTTGAAATTTGTAACCGTTCGAAAGTTATTGAAAGTCAAAAGTTAGCCGGCGAGTCTGCGCTACGAGTGACGCGTCGCTAGAACGCAGGCGCAACAATTGAAGGCGTGACTACGGCGCAGACGCAACAGTTGAAGGCGCAACTACAGCGCATGCGCAACTACGGCGCAGACGCAACTACGGCGCAGACGCAACAATTCAAGGCGCCTAACTACGAGTAACGTTCATCCAACTTCAAACTACGATAACTTTTAAACGGCCAAAGATTTTAAAAAACGGAAAAGGGCTTTTCGGTCCAGTTTTTGCTACTCTGTACATTACTATGTTTAAATTTGTGTTACCAAGCTCGCCTTAGATCTCAGAGAACCCTAGGTGCTCGCAAAAACAATAAACATGTACTTTAAGTTTACATTGTATTTACTATTTTTATTTATTTATATTCTGAATAGTACACCCTTCCATATTTCAATATTTCAATTTAAAATTGATGTAAAAAATCTTCGGAAGGAAAATTGGAATAAAATTTTCATTTAAAATAAAGTAACAAGTTTAATATTTTGTGGACCGGACGAAAATGTCAAAAAGTAAATAAAAGAGCAGAAATATGAAAAAGTTGTTGAAGAATTTGCACAACGACCCTATTTGTCAATTTCTGAGAGACGTAGCTAATTATGTCGTCGGGCGAAGCGTAGGGATACAATCGATAGCAAGTACAAAAGCTTTCTCTAACATCAATGGAGATAATTACACACCTCGACATAAACGACAAATTCTATAATCGTATCAGCACAATCAGATATATATATAATATAGAAGAAAGGCCGTCCATTGCGACCACCCTGAGACCGCACTTCGTGGTTGATGCTAAATTCTAAAATACTAAAACCGCTCGCTCTTCCGTTAGAAAATCTTCCAAGTGACAATATCTATTTACCTCTAAAGGAGAAATGCTTTCACTTTCTTAATGTTTCTTCGAGAACAATGTCTTATTTCTATGTCCTATAATATCTGTACAATGTACATTTTAATAACTGCAGAGTTAAGAAATATTGATGTCACCCAACAAGAATATTGAAATCACCCAACAAGAGTATTTAAGCCATCAGTTTGACAAATATCTATATAATAAATAGTTAATATTTCATCCTTCTTTTGAGAGACTATATAGAGACTATACATCAACAGGAGTGAAAACTATTTCTCCGTTAGAGGTGTGTTTCCAAAAAGGAACGAAAAATTGGCGTATAATTTATAATCAGTGTATGATATATAGAATAATTAGAATACTCGAAATGTCGGTATGTCGCCACGTGGATTGGTCACTTTAGATTAACTCCTCGCAAGCATTTGGTAGACTCTAAATATATAGAATATAATTCAATATATATATCTCAAAAGAAAAACAAGAAAATCACTAGGCCTAAGAGGCGACGCGGTGGTTGGAATTTCATCCTTCATCGAGAGGCTTCGAGTCTTTAGTATTTCTTTTTTTAAATTCTATTTTCGCATTTTATTTTCGTCTTTTCTTTTTTTCATGTTCTTGTTACTTTATAGTTTCTTGTGCTATTTTTGTTGATTCTTTTATATATACTTTCTTCTGTTAGTTTCTTTTTTTCTTATGTTTCTTTCTCTTGTCTTGTTTTATTACCTTCACTTCTTTTATTATATTCTCTTCTCTTATTACCTTCTCTTTTCTTATTACCTTTTCTTCTCTTATTGTATTCTCTTATTGTATTCTCTCATTGTATTCTCTTATTGTATTCTCTTCGTTTATTACCTTCTTCTCTTTTGTTACCTTTTCTTTTATATTACCTTTTCTTCTCTTATTATATTCTCTTCTCTTATTCTCTTATTCTTATTATATTCTCTTCTTTTATTACCTTCTCCTCTTTTATTACCTTCTCCTCTTTTGTTACCTTCTCTTCTTATATTATCTTTTCTTCTCTTATTACCTTCTTCTATTATCTGTTCTTTTGTTATTTGTTCTTCTACTATTATCTTCTCTAATTAAATTTTCTACTAATTTCTTTTATTAAATTCTCTACTATCTTCTTTCATCAACTTCTCTTATTCACTTTTCTTATTAAATTATCTACTTTCCTTCTCTCATTCTCCTTTTTTATTTGATATACTCTTTCTTATAAACTCTTTATATATATATTCTTTCTCCTCATAAATGATATATTTCAATACTCTTCTTTCCTTCTTTCATATTCTTTTTTCTCATTGCATATACTCATTTAAATACTCTTTTATATAATCTTTTATATAATCTTTTATATACTCTTTTATTTACTCTTTCATATACTCTTTCATATACTCTTTCAAATACTCTTTTATATACTCTTTTATTTACTCTTTCATATACTCTTTTATATATTTTTCATATACCATTTCTATGCTTAAAATCTCTTCACAATTCAACATTCTCCTATTATTTTCGATCTTCTTTTCACTTTCATGCATATTCCCTTATTTTAAAAATATTCCAACAGAGTTATAGATTCCTTTTGCTGTATTTTTTAAAATAACTTTCACGAATAAATGAAATAATTTGTTTGAACATTGACTAGAAGCTTCTCAAGTGAGTGATGATTAGAATTAGAAGAAAAGGATGAAAAATTGCACCTTAGGAGAAGAATGAATAGGAACTGATAAAAAATGTTCTTTTATAATCAAGAAAAAAAAGACAACATTTTTAATAACAAAAGATAAATGGAACAATTTTTTGTGTAACATTTTGTAACTTTTGATAAAAAACTAAAAAAGAAATGCAACAACTTTTTGTATAACATTTTTACAAGATATATGGCATGGATACATAGAACTATCTGAAAATCTCACGTCCTGGGAGAAGCTTATCATAATTGTCCCCCATTTGAAATTCCGATAACAAAATTTGTTTGAAAGATATCAGCAACAAATCAACGCGCTAAGCTTCAGGGAAAAGTTATACAGTTGTATGTACCATCCAAGGAGCGCTTAGTGACAAATGATAGAAGAAATTAACTAGTAAAGATAAAGATAAACGAAGAGAAAAAAAGAAAGGAGAAAATAAAAGGAGAAAAAAGAAAAGAAAATAAGAGAAACAAAAAGAACGGAGAAAAAGAAAAAACAGAGAAAAAGGAGAGGAAAAAGAGATGGGAAAATGAAAAAGAAGAGAACAAGAAAGAAATGAGAAAAAAGGGAAAAACAGGAAAAAAGAAAGAAAGGAAACAAAGAAGAAAGGCAGAAAGGAACTAAGATGAAGGTTAGAAAAGACGGAAAGAAAAATACAAAGGTGATGAGCCAAAAGCAAGTGATCCGAAAAGTACAGTGCAACCACCATAAACTTTGTCTTTATTTTTAGAATTTGTAAAATTTAACGTTACTGCAGAATTTAAAGAAAGATAAACCGAACGTAGCAAATAACTAACGAACTTAAATTCAAAGCATCAAGTTCGTTAGTTTCTGCAACTCTCCGCACACTTTCGTGTCTTTTCGTACACATTCGGGTCTCCCCGGCCGTCTCCGTTACGTTTCGGAACTATCCAAACACTTTCGTGTCTCTTCGAGCGTCTTCGATACGCTTCGGATCTTTCCGTAAACCTTCGTGCTTTTCCGCTCGCTTTCGTGTCCTTTCATGCACTCTCATGACTTTCCGTGCACCTCGACACGAATGCAAAGAAACAAAGGCTGCTAAAAATGTAAAAAGTACGCCGAAAATAATCCCCCGAAGTAAACAAGCATTTCCTTTATCGCAAAAGTTTATGAAAGTTGCAATCGCCGAAAAAGAAAATCAAAAGTAAAAGTGATAAAGTGTATTGATATTGTGAATGACATTGGAAAAGAAGACCAAGAGAGGAAGGACAAAGAAGGTTAAGGAAAAAGAAGACACCGCGTCGCCGGACTTATTGTTGGTCACAGCATCCGATCACGGAACTTGGGATTAGAACGCGGTACTAGACTGCGGCTGCCTGAGTCCACTGGGTCCATGGGGGAAAATTTGGGGCCCAATGCCCCCACCACCCCCACTGCCCATTTCATCATCACTAGCACCAACAGCCCTGTATCCCGGCTCCATGTCGTAGTCCGGCTCGAGCGCTGGATTCACTCGTCCGTTCGATTCGTCCTTGCTGCCGTAGAGTCTTCCTACTCCTGCTGCAAGAACTGACATTTGCTCCCCTTCCGCAGGATCAGGTCCCACTCGCTCGACGTCTTCGGGAATGTTGACTACGCATCTAAAGATATCATAGCCAGGAGCAAGTCTACCTGAGAGGAAGAGTACTTGGGAACCGTATGAAACCCCAATTAACGTTACTAAAGACATCAGCATCGCCATTGTTCGAAAAGGAAACAGCTGAATTTGTGCTTCCTCATCGTAGCCCGGAAAGCGAATCAGAACTGGGAGTCCCATCAGTGGCTCACCTCCGCTGATTCTTACGAGGAATGCGATTATGTATGCTGCTAAACTGCCGTAGGTGTTACAGTAGTCTTTAAAATGTACAACCATCAGTAACTGAGGAAAGAGGATTACGTATACTAGATCCGAACACATTGACCATAAACCGTAGATCGATGGGATAGTTAAGGCCATCACTGTGCTGAGAATTCCAACTACTAGAATCCCCACTCGCATCACCCAGATGATCTCCATTTCTGATGCCTGATCCAGAAACGTTTTCCAAGTTTCACAAAAGCTTGCAAAGTGGTTTAATATAAAAAAACAAAGTGGTTTTCATTGTACACTATTTACACCGAAATAGGTGGTGCGGATTGTGGGCATATCAATTAAGAAGAGGATCAAGTACTTTTAATTTTTGCAGTTGGTGCTTTTTTTTATCAAGCTGATCAACAAGTGTTAAATCGCGAAGTTTTTTCGGTCGACAGTTTAATTGCACTCGATTTATTCTATATAGTTCAACTTTAGTGGAAGAACATTTTTGTTATTAAAAAACTTTTTGGAGAAACTTGATATTTAACGGAATTGTTAAGACTTCTTCAAAAGTGGTCGGTAATGAACAACGGCGGTCGATAACGGTTCCAGTGAGTTCGTGCAGTATCTACCGACGGCGCTAGTGTCATTGGTGTCGCTAGTGCAGCTACAAGGACCAACTATGGCACAAGTAAGTCAAGTGACAGTTCTTTCTTTTGCTTGGTTGTCAATAGTACTAGTAGTCAACGATACAATTAAGTTTTCAACCGTCATTAGTCAGTTGTAAACTAATTGTCTTTAGGTAAAATTATTATTTGCTGATCCTTACCACAATACTCTTCATAATAAAAACAAAACAACTTAGTTCTCAACAGTTATTAATGAGTTGAAACAACAGTTATTAATTAGTTGTAACAAGAGTTATTAATTAGTTGTAACAAGAGTTATTAATTAATTGTAACAACAGTTATTAATTAGTTGTAACAACAGTTATGAATCAGTTGTTAACTAATTGTGTTTGAGCAAGATTATTATTTGTTGATCCTTATCACTATGCTCTCCAAAATAAAATCAAATCTGATTCTGAATTTTAGTCAGGCTAGTTAAAAATCAAAAAGAATTTTAGTAATTCATTTCTAGTGCAGCTACATAGTCAGATTAAACAGCAGAAGCGACATTGTTCTGCTTGATAATCAACGAAACAATTTAGTTTTAACAGCGATTAATTAGTTGTAAACTAATTGTGTTTAGGCAAAATTATTATTTGCAGATCCTTACCAAAATACTTCGCTATAAAATCAACTTTAAATGATTTTGAATTTCAGTCTAGCTTCTTAAAAATCGCAAAATAAACATGTTCAGTAATTCTAGTTTTATTCGTGAATAAAAAAGAAATCGGTACTATTGCAATCGAAACCAATCTTCTATTAGGAGACTATATGAAAAAGATAATTTTTTGCCTCAATTATTGCAACGGTAAGTGAATTTTTAATCACTAGAATTATATACTATATACACTTGAACTATATAGAATTACTCGCACTATAGAATCGTTTACAGTAAACCATGTACAATAAAAACCACTCTGTCAAACAACAGTTTAGGATCTCGGATAGGGTTTATTAAAAAATCATATATTTCAACAAAACGATTATTATAATCCTAGTAATTAGGATTAATAACAATAACAATTAATTAATTATTAACAATTAATCATTCTATTCCCCTGTACGAGAAAAAATAAAAAGGATTAAAAGAAACACCTAAAATTTTTTGCTGATATTTTGAATCTCGAAATAATGTCAAACGATTTGTGAAAGAAGAAATGGAAAAATAAAGATTATAAATTTTTGTAGAAAACAAAGAGAGGAATATTCGTAAAAATAAAAAGTTATCTTACCCTTTGTCGAAAAATCAGCTTGTAAACATTTCTTGCGAACATTGAGCTGGCAGAGAGGATGCTGCTGTCTGCTGAAGACATCACCGCTGCAGAAACAGCCCCCAAACCAAAAAAGGAAACAAAGTCTGGTGTCAGGTACTGAAGGACCATTGGCAGGATCATGCTCGTCTCGCTTTCTGTCAGTGGATACGGTCCTTTGTATCCCGTTTCATTCCAAGCTGAAATCCAAAGGGAATCCCAACTTCAATCAAATCCCTCAAAAGTAATTTTTCAATTAAACACTCCATTCTTGGCATTTTTAATGAAATTTCACTGTCAAAAACTTTAGCAGAATGTTTTTGAAATGTTAACTAAGCACTTGAATTTTTAATAAGTACTTTATCTTACTAAGATTTCAAATTTCAAATCTTTATATCGTCATATATTCACATCTTTATATCTTTACAGTTTTTAAACGTTAAATACATTTTTTAAACCTTTACTAAATGTTGTAAACCTTTGATAAAAATTTGAAATTTCTAATAAACTTTTAGAGACTGAAATAAACTCAAAATCCAAAACAAACTTTTTTATAATTAAATCTTTTCACAAACTGTAATTAAACGTGATTAAAAGCTGAAATGCTTTTAAAAACAATAACTACATTTCATTCGTAATTTAAAAAAACTTGAAAAAAACTTGAATAATAGTTAAATCCAGACAACTTTTCAGCGAGAGATATTGTTCAGAAAAAAGACGCGTGAATATAAAATTGATAAAAGAATAAAACGTTTTGAAAAGCACATATAAGGAAAGGCTAACATAAATTTACAGAGACCCTTCTGGTGATATTGGATGTCTTGAATAGCAAATATGCTTTTATAGAAGTTGACAATAGTCTATGAATAATACACGATGTTATATTCCAGTGGAAAAGTTGCGCCCCGATTGGATCAATATTGCGTCGATATTGTGCAAATAAAATTCCGGCATTCAGTAAACTTGTAAATTTCGATACAAGTTTTGAATTAGTTCCAGGACCATGACTGTATGTATTTATATTACACTGGAGAGTCGTATTATCACCCTCACCTTTGATGCAAGTGTCCCACATGGTGTGATCCCACGATATTATGTTTACGATGCCACCCCATACACTTTCGCAATGTCCACGCTCAAAGTATTACCAGTAGTCCCCCCAACCACCCCAATGTCAAGTAGCAGGGTCGCGGGTGAACCGAGTCTAATTTAATCCTCTTGGAAAACTGCAACCCCACCAAAACAAATTTTCACGCTAGAGAGAATAAGGGCTAGAGAAAGACTCGTGTTTTCTTTTTTTTATATTAAGAATTTATTTTTTCTTTCGATTAAAACTTTTCGGAATTCAACATTTCAATATGATATAATATAATTCTCACCGAAGAATTTGGAAAAATTTATTTTTGTTTATTGTTTCTATCATCATCTTCATTATTATCATCATCAAAAACAATTTTCCTGTTTGTTGACAAACTGGAAGAAGAGTGCGTCCATTTTGAATCATCGTTTCAAAGACATTGGCGCCATCTGGCATGGCGTCTCTTCAACTCAGTTGATCAGGTTCAGTGATTCTCTGTCTAGGTGGACCTGAGACTTCATATTGTCTCTTCAACGGACGGATTAATAATAAATAATAATAAATAATGTTAAATGCGACTAAATAATTCTCCACTGAATGTTTTTAACTTCTAAATTTGAAATTCATATTGTTTATATGCTTAATGCTGCTCCTTTTATTTCATCTTCACTAAGAAAATGCAAACAACTTTAGAAAATAATTGAATCTTAGAAAAGAATTAAAACTTTCAAAAGATACTTGAATTTTCCAAAGTGGCTGAAACTTTCCAAAATGATTGAGATTTTACAAAATGATTATAAGTTTGGAAAAAGATCGCAATTTCAGGACACGATAGAGGATGATCTAGAAAAATGGTAGGAACTTGAAAAACGTGATAAAAAGTGCCATCTAAGTTTAGAAAAGTGTAATGTGTCAGAGAGGATGGCATGCAAGTTTCAGGTATCGAGGTCAAAGGAAAAAAGACGAGCATAAGAAAATCGATTACTTACGAGTGGCTTTGGCGATGGCACCGATCAGAACAGGTGGAATTGCCATGAGGATACACCCGAAAGCAGCCACATAACTTAGGATTTGAGCTCTGCCAGCACTTTTCGAAGATAAGACCCTCTGAAAGTACACCTGCCAGGGAATCCCTCCGAAAATGAGCAGCAGTCCATAATCTATGTAGGACCAATATTCCTTCGGTTTCACCTCACCTATCCAATCCACATCCATTGAACTCAATGGAAGCACTTTTGGATGTCCCCAGGCGAATGGAATGCACATCCACTGTAATCAAAATTTTTACATGCAAATTAACACTTTCTCACAAGCGCAAACATTCTTTCTTTTCTTACTTCCTATTATTTCTTGCCTTTTTACCTATTCTTTCTTTCCTTTCTTTTTTTCTATTCTTTCTTTAATTTATTTTTTGCTTCCTCATAGGGAAGTATTGCTTTCTGTTTTTTCTATTCTTTCTTTCCTGTGTATTTCTTTTTTCCTTTCTATTGCGTCCATAGCCGACTTTTTGTTTCTTTCATTCCCCAGGACCGGGCATATTAAGAGCAGGGACTGTAATAGTGTCGTAAAATAGAGTAGGGTTTTTGTTTTTAAAAGTGTTGGGCTTCAATTTTCTATGGAAATTCCGGGAGAATTTATACAAAAGGGATTTAGTTTAATTTGATTGAATATAAAATTGGGTTTTGTTGGTAGTAAAATTGTAAAGCGACGATTTTAAAGGGGATTGAAATAAGTGCATACTAATTAGCAAAATGAAAGGTCATTCAAATCAGAAGGTACTGACCCCTGATGTAGAATGAAAAGAGCTTTTATGGATTGGTAAGATAGAATGAATGGATCAAGATAGGGATGCTGTGACCTGTAGATGATAAGGCTGAAAGCTTTGCATAAACCTCGATAGTTATTTCGTCGAGACGTACACACATATATTCATGAACATACAAACATACATACACACGTACATTTATAAACATATATACTTTTATATATTCATGAACATATACTTTTATATATTCATAAACATATACTTTCATACATTCACAAACATATACTTTTATACATTCTTAAATATATACTTTCATACATTCATAAACATATAATTTCATACATTCATTATACTTTCATATATAAACGTACTTACATACTTCTATGTACCCATACACACTTGCATACAAAGATACATATTACCACACATGAATACTCAGACTAACGAAATTTTATAGCACTTCGTTTGGACCCTAACATTTTCACGATACAAAACCAAGATACGTAACTAATCAAAATTTCACTATCTGAATCAACTCATCTTTGAAATTATGCAACACGGAGATTACACCGCAACATAATTAATATGCAAATTTTGTGAATCCAATTAAATATTATGTATGTGCACGGTCAGAGCTAAATATAGGCTTAGAATTTGAATTCATTAAGAAAAAATAAACGCTAAAGTTTCTATACTCTCCTTAGATATTATGTGATCAATGTATACACTTTTTTAAAACATGTTTCCAAAATCTGTGAAAGTTGTGGAAAAAAAAGTTTTATACATAAAACTGATGCTAACACAATTTATAAAATCCAACTTAAAAGAAACATAAAAGATCTATTGATATAAAAAATAAATTATGGACATATACATAAATATATATAAACATAAATATATATATATATATACATAAATATGTAAAAATTGTAAAACAATATGTATATTTGGACTCACCAGTCCAATGAAGATGCAAAAAAGTTGGATGACATCCGTGTAGGCGACAGAATAGAGGCCGCCAAATAAGGTGTAAAAAACGGCGATTCCTGCACTAGCGACAACTGAGGTTTTATGATCAATGTCGATGATGACTGCCAATGTGGCACCCAATGCAGCCAGGATTCCTGCGGCCCAGAAAACCTCGCCACAAAGAGCCGGAAGAAATAGAAGGCCGCCCATTCGTTCTCCAAATGCGTCCTGGAGAGGATCCAACATTGTGATGTACCCCTGCTGTCGCATCTTATTGGCGAAAAATATTCCACCTGCGCCAAAACATAAAACACAATGTCCTCTTATATATATTCCACCAACCGTCAAGTGAATATTGTACGTCAAATTTTATAAATACATAATTTTTGAAATACACAATTTTATAAATACAGTCGACTCTCTGAATAATGCTACCACGAATGGTGCCATTTTTTGGAGTTTCAGCTCAAGTGTTACCACTTTTACAAATATGTAAAATGTTACAAAACATTATATAAAATGTGAAATACTGATGAAAAGTACTATTAATTAAATACTGAAAGAAATAAAACCAGGGTTGCCAAAAATATTGAATATAGATTTTCTCTGAAATTTCCCGGACTTTCCGACAAAAATGTTGTCTTTTTCGTGACATTTTTACCTTGAACTCTGAGCATTTGATATTTTTCCAGTGATATTAATGACAATCCCTGACTTTTCCCTGAATTTCCGAAGTAACTATTTTTTTTTTGCCGGGGAATCGAATGCTAAAAGAATGTTTTCAAAAAAGTTTCAGTAACACCTCGAAATTTACAAAAACGTGACCCATGATTTTCTTTAATAAAGAATTTAAATATGTCTGCATACTTTATTAAAATTCTAGTTGATCCAGACAAGTGTAGTGTTTCTAATATACATAAAATTGCTTCTTTCTTAATACTGAATCGAATAAAAAAACGAAAATCCAAAAAAAATTTCAGGAACATATTCAAATTTGTAAAAACGTGAACCATGATTTTACTTAACAAAAAAAAAATTTAAATATAGATGCATACTTTTTTAAAATACTAATTGATCCAGAAAAGTGTCAAAAACGTTATAATACTCAAATTGGGGTGCAATTTTCTGGGGAATCGAATGCAAAAAGAATAATTTTAAAAAAATTTCCGGAACACCGCGAAATTTGCAAAAACGTGACCCATGATTTTCTTTAATAAAGAATTTAAATATGTCTGCATACATTTTTAAAATTCTAGTTGACCAGACAAGTATAGTGTTTCTAATATACATAAAATTTCTTCTTTCTTAATACTGAATCGAATAAAAAAACGAAAATCCAAAAAAAATTTCAGGAACACATTTAAATTTGCAAAAACGCGAACCATGATTTTTTTAACAAAAAAAAAATTTAAATATAGATGCATACTTTTTTAAAATACTAATTGATCCAGGCAAGTGTCAAAAACGTTATAATACTCAAATTGGGGTGCAATTTTCTGGGGAATCGAATGCAAAAAGAATAATTTTAAAAAAATTTCCGGAACACCTCGAAATTTGCAAAAACATGAACCATGATTTTCTTTGATAAAGAATTTAAATATGTCTGCATACTTTTTTAAAATTCTAATTGACCCAGACAAGTGTAGTGTTTCTAATATACATAAAATTTCTTCTTTCTTAATACTGAATCGCTTAAAAAAACGAAAATCCAAAAAAAATTTCAGGAACACATTCAAATTTGCAAAAATGTGAACCATGATTTTTTTAACAAAATAAAAATTTAAATATAGATGCATACTTTTTTTAAAATACTAATTGATCCAGACAAGTGTCAAAAACGTTACAATACTCAAATTGGGGTGCAATTTTCTGGGGAATCGAATGCAAAAAGAATAATTTTAAAAACATTTCCGGAACACCTCGAAATTTGCAAAAACATGAACCATGATTTTCTTTTATAAAGAATTTAAATATGTCTGCATACATTTTTAAAATTCTAATTGATCTAGACAAGTGTAGTGTTTCTAGTATACATAAAATTTCTTCTTTCTTAATACTGAATCGCATAAAAAAACGAAAATCCAAAAAAAATTTCAGGAACACATTCAAATTTGCAAAAATGTGAACCATGATTTTTTTAGCAAAAAAAAAATTTAAATATAGATGCATACTTTTTTAAAATAGTAATTGATCCAGACAAGTGTCAAAAACGTTATAATACTCAAATTGGGGTGCAATTTTCTGGTGAGTCGAATGCAAAAAGAATAATTTTAAAAAAATTTCCGGAACACCTCGAAATTTGCAAAAACGTGAGACATGAATTTTTATTTTGAAATTTTTAAATTGACGCATACTTCTTTAAAACGCTAATTTAAATGGAATTATTTATAAAACCTTAAGTTTTCTTTAAAATTCCTGAAACTTTGAGCTTTTGATTTGTTTCCAGTGATAAATATGAAAATCCCTGACTTTCCTGACACATTTCATTTTCCCTGACATTTCCCGGACTTACTGAATTCAATTAAAATTCAATACTAAATTTGTGTTGTGAATGGTTTTAACAAATGAAAAAGTGAATATACGTACCGAAAATGAGACTGAGAGAATATCCGAAAGGAGCTTGGCACCATACCAACCCCCTGGTGTAAATGGCCTCGGCGGTACCGTTGATGTAGCCTCCACCGACCCATGTCGCCGTCATGGTGAAAATCCCGACAAAAAGTCCAATTGAACGTCCGGCCAACATGACTTCTTCTTCGGAGTCGTTGCCGTGCTCCTTCTTTCTGGCGGCCCATATTCCCACGCCGAGAATAAGGATGTAAAATAAAAGGATGGAAATGACCCCGGCGATGTTAATCATCTTCGGGGAGGAAAAGTCAACTGGCGTGAACTCGAGTTCACGAAGATGTAGATCCGAGAGGTTTGGTATCCGATCTGATTTGGGAACGTTTGGGAACCTAAACAAAAGTTTTTCAAAATCTCATTGCGAGGAAATGTACAATAAAGACCAGTTTCAGATTTTTGTGAGTTTTATAAATTCAGTTTAGTAAATTCATTTTAATTAATTCGTATCAATTAATTCGTATCAATTAATTAGTTTCAATTAATTCGTATCAATTAATTCGTATCAATTGATTCGTTTCAATTAATTCGTTTCAATTAATTCGTTTCAATTAATTCGTTTCAATTAATTCATTTGAATTAATTCCTTTTAATTTATTTATAGTTCTTTTTTTTAATTCATTAAACAAGAATATTTTACATTAGGGGTCGAAGGAAAGAAAGGTGTGTAAAATCTGCTGAAAGTATGTGGGTGCTTAAAAAGGTCACGCTTGGAGCTTTAATTGTATGACGTTTTAAAGGTCACGCTCTCCAGCATGCAAGCTTCAAGTGTTTGAGGGTAAAATGATCGCCCACTAGCTTGCGAATTATGTTGACTGTTACTACAAACGTTGTCCTTTCCAGCGTGGGAGTTTTTAGTAACATCTTCAACCTGCAAGCTTTCATTATCTTGAACTTTAAAGGTCACACTCTCGAGTGTAAAAGCTTCAATTTTTTAACGCTTTAGAGATCCGCCATTAGCTTGCGAGCTTTAAGTGTCCGACGCTAAGAAAGACACTAACCTTAACCTGCAAGCTTCTATTGTTCTACGCTTTATAGGTCGCTCTATGAGCTTTAAGTGTCCGACGCTAAGAAAGACGCTATTCCCAACCTGCAAGCTTCTATAGTGCGATGCTATAAAGCTCGCTATCTCCCTCTTATGCAAGCTTTAAGTGTCCGACACTATAAAGTAGTGGTCCCCACTCTATAGATCAGTGTTCATGCTTGAAGTATTGAACGCTGAAAAAGTGCTTTCATGCCCCTGCAAGCTTCAGGTGAGTTACGTGAAAAAAGACGCTATTTTCCGCTTACAAGTTTCAAGTGTCCAACGCTACAAAGTTTTTCCTTCGCAGTGTGCAAGCGTCAAGTGATCGACACTGAAAAGCTCTCCAGCCCGAGCTTGCAAGCTTTTATCCAAAAACACAAAGAGAAAATTGGTTTAAACTCGTTTCGTGCTATTTTGAACCAATTCTAAAGTGGCGCCCTCTCACTAGGTTCATATTTGTTTCGTATTCTTTTAAAACTGTGTTCGTGTCAAAATACCATTCATTAATTCAACTGAATTAAATTCTAATTAAAAATATTCATAATTGAATATTTATCAAATTGTAATAAAATCCCAATAATATCGACGATTATCGATTTGTAATATTAATATTACTGATATTAACTGATATTTATTGTAATATTAATATTACTGATATTAACTGATATTTATTGTAATATTAATATTACTGATATTAACTGATATTTACTGTAATATTGATATTAATATTCTCTGTGGAGAATATTAATCAGTAGTAATTTTTAGAGTGGACAATCATGACACACTTGTGGATTACTTGAGGTAATTTCATCAGCTTAAGTTAGTCTAATCTCGTAATTAAACTCCTCTAACTTGATTAAAGGTTTGAGTTCCTCAACAGTAGGATTCTGTTGTAATTACAAACACGATCAATGTGGAATTTTCTCATACATAAAATACAGAGCGACCAGGTTTCTAATTTAATAACCACTTGACTTTGGTCAAGCTGAGCTTCTAAACGCATCAAGAAAGGGAATTAAACCCTTTGTTAGTTTGCTCATTATTCCTTTGGGCTAGTTTGAACAAAATCATCTCAACAACTCTTGTCACGTAGAAAGGAAGTCAATTTAAATAACGTCCATTCAATCGAAATTTAATAGTTTTCATGTCATTTACGCAATTTATGAATTTTAATTTAACTTTGATGAAATTCTGTTCCAAATAGGAAAGTTCGGAGTTCAAGTTTTAATGGATCAGAAATATAATGAAAGGTTAATGAAAAAGGAGAATAAAAAGAGAGAGAAAAAAGGAAAAAAAGACAGAAAAGGAAAGAAGGAAAGAAGGAAAAAAGGAAAAAAACAAAAAGAGGAAAAAAGAGAGCAAAGAGAGAAAAGAGAAAAAAGAAACAAAGGAACAAAGGAAGAGAAGAAAAAAGAGAATGAAATAAAGAAAAAATGAAAAAAGAGATTCAGAGAGAAATAGGAGAATAAAAATCAATATTGCAAAAAAAGATTTGTTAGAAATTGAATGTGGAAAAGTTGCTGTTACTGGTGTATATCGATTATTAGAATTGTAACTGCGACTATGAATAATTGCAATTAGGAGCCTTGATAAGAGAATGCTCGGAGAAATTAAGTTTCTTTTATTCTAGTGCATGACGCGTCAAATATATTGACACGTTAATTAATTTTTCCAGTTCATTAGCAATATGACACAAGTATTTTGATTGCATATTGTTCACCCAGAAGTGTATAGTCTACATTATTTCTTTTCTAAATTCTTTCCGTGTTTTAGACACAATTTAATTAATTTTCCTAATCACAATGCACTTGATTCCAATTTTACTATGTCTACAATTTATCATAATTTACACCAACTCCTATGAAGATCTTTCAGAAGAAGATTACGAAAGACAATTTTACGAAGAAATCATTGCTAAAAGTAAGTTCTATTTTTGTTTCAATTTGTTTTATTTCGTATTGTTCTGTTTTTCTTGTTTTGTTTGTTATGTTTGTTTGTTTGTTGTTTGTTGTTTTGTTTGTTTCGTTTATTTCTTTTGTTTCTTTTGTTTCGTTCATTTGGTTTGTTTCGTTTGTTTCATTTCTTTCGTTTGTTTCTTTTGTTTCGTTCATTTCATTTGTTTCATTTCTTTCGTTTCTTTCGTTTGCTTCGTTAAATTTTGGTTATTAATTTTTTTTTATTAAAAAAATAAATCTCTCTTTTATTTGCAGGAGCTTGCTACGGTGATTATTACACTATTACGTACAAAATGAGATGTCACATATTCGAAGGACCTCAAATTTTTCACGCCGCGCGAAAAGACACTCGATATAAGTGCAAAAAACGTGATCATGACAATGCATGACTTAAGTGCAAATTAATTAGTGTTCATTGAAAACAGGAATTTCTGAAAGTGGTTTACGTTTAAGAGAAATCTATTCTAGCACATTGTGCGATAAGAAAATAACATTAACTTACACAAATTTAAATTTGCAACTGTATAAAAATTATTTCCTGAGAGAAAACTATACTCAACATAACGAAATTTATAATTGGAATCAGTCCTAGAATAATTATTGTGGATGGAAAAATAAACATGCAAGTCTAGAATGAAATCTCGATTCAAGGATAATAATTCTTGAGTCAATAACATTTTATTTTTGATCCAAGACTATTTATTCTTGACCCAAGACTATTTTATTCTTGACACAAGACTACTTTCTTCTTGGCCCAAGACTATTTTATTTTTCATCCAAGACTATTTTATTCTTACTCCTAAACTATTTTATTCTTGGCCCAAAGGTACTTTATTTTTGACCCGAGACTATTTTATTTTTAACACAAGACTATTTTATTCTTCACCCAAGACTATTTTATTCTTGTCCCAAAAATATATTATTCTCGTCCCAAAAATATATTATTCTTGATATAAGACTTTTATTCTTGATTCCACTATTTTATTCTTCATCCAAGACTATTTTATTCTTACTCCTAGACTATTTTATTCTTACTCCTAGACTATTTTATTCTTGGCCCAAAAGTACTTTATTCTTAACACAAGACTATTTTATTCGTCACCCAAAACTATTTTATTCTTGTCCCAAAAATATATTATTCTTGATTCAAGACTATTTATTCTTGATCCAAGACTATTTTATTCTTCACCCAAGACTAATTTATTCTTGATCCCAAACTATTTCATTCTTCACTCACATTGTTATACAATACTTGAATCAAGACTATATATTCCTAATTCAATGATAAATATTATTGACCTAAGAATATTCTTAAATCAATAAGAAATTATTCTATGAAAGATTCCGATAATTTGTTGCATTGTATCAAATTCCTTTCATTGTCAAAATTATAAAAATCTTTTTTCAAATATCTTTGATAAATAAAATCAAAATACAATTAAAGAGAATGAAATTCCAAAAATTTTCTCTTTATAAATTCGATCTGAATAAACTCTGCACTTTAACAAAGAAGCATCTTTGAATTTTGGAAATATCAAACAATAAAATGCTTTTCTTTAAAAGTAAACTAACCTCAAATTACCTTGCGCTGATTTCTCTTCCCTATCTAAAATTATCTATTGCTTTCTCGTAAAATTTTATTAGGATTTAATTTATTTGATTCAACAATGACTAATTATTTATCACTTTTAGTATTTACAGATTGAGCCAAATGAACCCAAACAAAACGGTTTATAATTATTTGGTTTATGGCGTAGTATGTGGACATTGACTGAGAGCGCCACCAAACGCTCAAGCGCGGTAATTTTAAATTCAAAAGCGTTCATTATTGTTTGTTTTGTATTGTTTGCGAAATCAGTGTTTTAATAATTTTCTTTTATGAGTATTTTAATCATTTTTTAACGAATTCATTTCAATTACAATGAACTAATGAAGTATTTTTAGAGATTAAGGTGCAAGTTAAGGATACGTTTTAATTGTATCTCTTTAATTTTATCTTTATATTTATTTAGTTAAGGATACGTTTTAATTGTATTTCTTTAATTTTATCTTTATTTAAAATATATCTTTAGGGATTTAGGTACAAGATTTGTAAAGATTTAAAATTTTTTTTTGAAAAATAGTGCACTTTTTGAGATTAAGGTGCAAAATTATAAGAGAAGGTGGAGAAAAATACCTCTGGAGACCCCGTGGAATACAGGCACGCAACAGCGGGGGACAGCCTCACACGGGCAGAGGTGGCATGTCCTGGTGAGGGCCTTTTCGTAGGGCCGACGATGATGGGGGGTTGGATTTTGGGGGGCAACAGTCACCCCACCGGAGCGAGGTCTTCTGGGAGGGGCTATTCCTTGTCCTAAACGCGAGGCCGCCCATGGGCGCTGATGGCCATCGATTTCCGCCCAACTCACTGGTCTTCTATTACTACCTCTGTTGTTGATTTGACTCCCTGAGCCGATCTACAAGATCAGCAGCTTTTTGTTCCTGCAAAAAGAAACATTTCCTTTGAGGGTGTGCTTGCCACTCAAAAGCATAAAGGCTCTAGTGAATAGATGTCAATGTCATTCACAGGTAAAGTGCTTCTGTCACTTCATTTAGCCTACAATGTGTAGACAATTGTTCTAGGCTTAATATTCTACACTGTTATATATAATGAACAGTGTGCAAAATTAAGAACAATTTTTGTTAAAATATTTTATAACTCAAACTAATATCTATGACACATTGTTGGCAGTGAGGCTACTTAGCATAGTTTAAAACTTATTTACTTTGGTTATTCTTTGTAATTAATTATTTTTTTCACTTAAAGGGCAATTATTTGTAAGTCCGTTTACTACACAAAATAAATAATAAAAAAAAAAATTTATTAACTCTGATTTTTTTATTTTTTTTCGCTATTACAAAAATGGGAAAATTGTTTTGACTATTTAATTTATTGGGCTGTAGTGAAAATGAAAAAAAATTGGTCTGGTTTTTTTTAATTTATTTCGATATAAGAGGGGAATTTATGAGTAGAATTACTATATGCTTTGATGCAAGAGTTAAAAGGATAAGGTTTTAATATATACTCTAATATACTTTTTAATATGCTTAGTAATATAAGTTATGATATACCTTATGATATATCTTATGATGTACTTTTTGATATGCTTTATTATGTATCTTAATAAACTTAATGTAATATACCTTAATAATTATTATATAACTTAATATACATTAATATACCTTATTATATACCTTATGATATACAATAAGATATACCTTATGATAAACCATATGATATACCTTATGACATACCATATGATATACCTTATGATATACCTCATGATATACAGTATGATATACCTTATGATATACCTCATGATATACAATATGATATACCTTATGATAAACCTTATGATATACCTTATGACGTACCATATACTTTATGATATACCTTACGATATACTTTATGATATACCATATGATATACCTTAAGATGTATCTTATAATATGCATACTAAGTAACTTCTGTAATATATCTTAGACTATACCTTCCATAATATACTTACTAACATACTTTTTAATATTCCTTATGATATACATTATAATATACCTTAATATGTTTTTCATATAATATACCATCCGATATACCTTCTCATATATCTAATAATATACATTCTAACATACTTTGTATTATGCCATATAATATGCCTTATGATAAAACTTACAATTTACATCATAATATACTTGTTTACATAATAATGAGGTTTGTATAATATGATACACTTTGAGATATATCATAAGGTATATCATAAGGTATATTATTAAGTACATAATAAGATATATTAAAGGTATATTCGAAGGTATATTAGTAAGTATGTTAGAAAGTGTTTCAAAATGTATATTAGATTATATATTTTTGTAGATTATTCATTAGGTATATTATAGGGTAGATCACAATGTTTATCATAACATATATCATAATGTATATTATAAACTATGTTAGAAAATAAGTTGTAAGGTATATTATATATGATATATCATAAGGTATAATCGAAAGTTTATTAGGAGCCATATTGTAAGGAATATATTCTAAGAAATATTATAAAGTATATTCCAAGGTATATTATAAGGTATATTATAAGGTATACTATAAGGTTTATTTTAAGGTACATTATAAGATTTATTTTAAGGTATATTATAAGGTTTGTTTTAAGGTATATTATAAGCTATCTTTTAAGGTATCTTTTAAGGTATATTTTAAGGTATATTATAAAATATATAGCATAAGTTGCACCATAAGGTATATCCCATAAAGTATATTATAAAATATATTAAAAGGTATATTTTATTGTATGTTATTGTATGGTATATCATTGGGTATAATAGAAAGATTATTGAAAGCCATATTATAAGGTATACTATAAAGTATATTAGAAGGTTTTTTGGGTATATTATGATGTTAATTATAAGTTATATCACAAGGTACAACATAAGAAATAAGAATATTGAGGTATTTTGTAAAGCATATGATAAGGTGTATTATAAGGTAAACCATAAGATACATCATTAGTTATATAATAAGGTATATTATAAGGTATACCATAGTGTATATTGCAATGTATATTAAAAGGTATATTAAAATGAATATTAAAGGTTATATTAAAAGGTATATTAAAATATATATCAAAGGAGGTATATCATAGTGTATATTACAATGTATATTAAAAGGTATATTTCTAAGTCCTATTAAAAGGCATACGTATAGTTCGCGTATTGAAGCTTCATTGCATGTTTTAGATATCGGAAAATAAAAATAGCCCCTTTTTGAAAACGATCCTATTTTGCATACACTGAGGAGAGTTAACAAAGCTAACAGAGCGAATTTTCTTGATGAAAATTGTAAAAATAAATACTTTGTGTTAAATTGGAAGCATTATTTAACGCTTAATGGACATTTTGCAATTTTTTATGCAATTATATACAAGGTGAACTTGTATAGCACAAAGAAAAAAATAATCAAGTGCTAACTTATTTTCTCTATTGAAGAGGATAAGGTCAGGGGTGAGTTCTCATCAAGGGCATCGGATTACTCTTGAGGTATACATAGCTAAAAGTATTCATGTTTTTGAAGACAATGAATTCACGTCAAAGACATCCATTCCCATCGAATTGTTCGTACAAATAAATTGTCAAAAATCTATTTGAATTCTTGCCACAGAAGGAATAAAACTTCTTAGTTAAGATGCTGCTTTTCCTACATTCGTTTATATTATTCTTTTCTTTCATTATGTTATTTTCAGTTAGTACAAGAGCTGACAAAAAAGTAAATTACAAAAACCTAACTTAAAAAAAACATAAATTAAAAAAAACGTAAATCAGAAAAACGTAAATGACAAGAAAGTAAATTACAAAAACGTAAATTACAAAAATTCTTAAAACAAAAAAACTGCGTTCATTTTCATTTTTCTTCAAAGTGAAAAAGTAAATCCTTTTTTCAGATTTCATTCGTTTGCCATTTCATAACAATTGCAATTGTAATACATTCAATAAAAATTGAGTTATTGTAATAACTTAAATTGTAAGAAATCATAATAGATTTTAGTATTTTTAAGTTACTGAATTAAAAGTTACAAAATTTAAAATTACTAAATTAAATACCTTGAACCAATTACTTATTAATTATTAACCAATTACTTATTAATTTAGATAATAAACTTTTTTTCTATAATTTTAAATATACTAAAAGCGAAAAGCATCACTCTTTTCTTTCTAAAACTGAAAATAAACACAAAACCTGGAAAAACAAGTTGAAGGTGACCTCGGACATGGAGTTTAATAAAAAAAAACTTTTTTTGCACGATACTGATTGGTGTATTATTAATTTTGCTTTGAACTTAGCTAGGTCTGACGTAGCCGAAGGCAATTGCCTAGCCTAGAGAGATCGATGCTGGACGTCGACGTACCAGCGACGTGAATTCTGATTGCGGTTGCATTAATTTCTTTAACAATGCTTATCCATTGACTATTCTTGACATGCCCATAGAGTAAACTCTAAACCTTGCGTGCAACCCTGACATATTCGTGTACCAAGTCAAACAACCCTACACACTCGTGTGCAATACAATCTTTAAATAATACAATCTTTCTTAAACTTTACTCATGTTTCTTCAACAACACCCATTCCACTTACTTAGCAATTCCACATAATATCTTTTACTTATATTTTATTATTTTTTTTTATTATTATTTATTTATTACTTATACTTATTGTAGTTACATTTGAAATTCAAAAAGAGAACGGAATTTCTACCTAAAAGAGCAAAACGGCTCATATAAAACTTGTAGCGCACTTGCGCATGCGCAGAAGTGAAGCTATAAGCTGACACATAACCTCTACTTCTGAGTTTTGACCTTCCTTTTGAGTTTACCTTTATTCTATGTGAAGTATTTCAGTTTTATGTAATAATTACTGTCAAGTATAGTAACTAGAATATTAGTAATATAAACAGTAAGGGAGATTTAATACCGGATAGTAGAAAAAGCAAACATAGTCAACCCAATGCAATAAGAAAGATTTAAAACGAGACAGTAGAAAAAGCAAGCATAGTCAGATCAACATAATAAGAAAGATTTAAAACCAGTCAGTAGAGAAAGCTAGCATAGTCAGACCAACTCAGTAAGAAAGATTTAAAACCAGTCAGTAGAGAAAGCTAGCATAGTCAGACCAACGCAGTAAGAAAGATTTAAAACCAGTCAGTAGAAAAAGCTAGCATAGTCAGACCGACGCAACAAGGGAAGCAAGGTTTGAAATAAAACAGTAGAGAAAGCAAAAAATATCAGACAGTATTGGCTTGCTTGTTCTACTGTCTTATTTTACATCTTTTTTGTTTCGTTGGTCTGACATTGCTTGATTTTTCTACTGTCTCGTTTTAAATCTTTCTTATTGAATTAGGCTGACTATGTTTGCCTTTTCTACTGTCTTACTTTAAACCTTTCTTATTGCGTTGGTCTGACTATGCTTTCTTTTTCTACTGCCTTACTCAAAATCTGTCTTACTGTGTAGGTCTGATTATGCTTGCTTTTTCTACTGCCTGGCTTGAAATCTTCCTTGCTGTATTATTATAGTAAAGTATTATTATATTATTATAGTATATTGCTAGCTTTTGTGATTAACTCCTGTAAGTGCAGCTACTGATTTTTTCCGTCTCATATAATTTATTTTCGTTTATTTTGTTTATCATTGTTAATGAATTAATATTATTTATATCTTATGCTGTTAATGAGGTTCCTAATATCAAGGTTCTGATGTACGTTTTTCTTTTCATGAATTATTAATAAAGTATGCTTGATTAAATATGTATAATATATGCATAAGATCAAATAAAGTAAACTTTACTAATAATTCATACAAAAAGGTATTTTATTGAGGTATACATTTATATTACAATTATTATAATTTATTATTATTAGTTATAATAAATTACTATAAATTTCTATAAATTATTATAAATTGTTTTAAATTACTAAAGATTATTATAAATTACTATAAATTGTTATAAATTATTATAAATTACTAAAAATTATTATAAATTATTATAATTTGTCATAAATTGTTATAAATTACTATAAATTATTATCAATTGTTATCAAGTATTATATAAATTATTACAAATTGTCATACATTACTATAAATTATTATAAATTACTATAAATTATTATCAATTGTTAGCAAGTATTATATAAATCATTACAAATTGTCATAAATTACTATAAATTATTATAAATTGTTATAAATTACTATAAATTATTATAAATTGTTATAAATTATTATAAATTACTAAAAATAATTATAAATTATTATCAATTGTTATTAATTATTATAAATGATTACAAATTGTCTTAAATTACTATAAATGATTATAAATTGTTATAAATTACTATAAATTAATATAAATTGTTATAAATTATTATAAATTATTACAAATTGTCATAAATTACTATAAATTATTATAAATTACATGGTTTATTAATATAATAGTAAACGTACTGAAATAAAGTGCGTATAGTTCAGGTATAAAATTGTTTTTTAAAATGGTATTAATATCCTGGTATAAATAATGCCAGGGTATATTAATAAAATCTATGTCTATTTGTATCCGCGAAATAGTAGTACAATCGAACTAAGATATGACTTGGATTCTATTCATATCTAGGGGGCGTGACGATTTATTTGCGTCTTGAGCTTACTTCAAAAAAAGATACGACTTTATTAGATAATTTATAGAGAAATCGATAACACCGGTGAATTTGGTCATTTATTAGCACGAGAATTGGCCATTTTGAACGAAATCGCAGGTTTACGTGTTTCTGTGGCAACGAGTTTTGTATAAATTAGGAGGAAATGACCTGATTGTAGAAATTTTATTACAGATAATATTATTATCGTGTTATCAGAAAAAGTAAAATGAAAAATTATACGTGAAATATTGTAATAAATGAATTTGAATAACAGAAAAGCATCGTTAGACGAAATACGATTTTCTCATAGAATTTTCTAGAAAACAAAACTAAAATAAAAGCAGAATAAACACCAAAACAAAAACCAAAATAAAACTAAGAATTGAAAAACAAAAACCAAAAATTACGAAAAAACTATAACTTTAAACTAGAAGCTTTTGACATCTCATCGAAAAACATCATGCCAAAGCAAAAATTTAATAAAAAAACAAAAAATTTGCAAGATTTGGTTAAGAAAATTAGAGGTTATATAAAATATTGTAGAAAAAGTAGAAAAAATTCCAAAAATCTGGATTGCAAAATCCGATATCAAAAATGGACAATTATTAAAAAATATTGCAATAGAAAATAGTATGTTTTTGAATAAAAAGTAAAAATAAAAAAGAGGATTTTTATAAAAACAGAAAATACAATTTATTGAAAATAAATTTTTGCAACTCATGAAATTATTTTGTATCGTGAAAGGAACTTGTAAGTGGAATAAGATTCTTCTCGAATTTTACTATTCAAGAAATATTGTATTTCTAAAGCAAGAGGTCTATTATCTTATTTTTCGAAAAAGGGTATATTTATTTAAGAATATAATAATAATCTTCACCAACGCCCCTCCCTTTATCAGAAAAACACTCAGCATCGATCTCTATTACGTCAGACCAAATTTCTGCAACCCACTTTTTCAGGTATTAAAATAATCGTTTAAATAATTTTGACAATCCCTAACATATTTTTTCTATTGTAATTGCAATCATTTTAGTAATCATTATTATTTTGATTATCGTATTATTCTCAGTAGTCATTACTATCACTTCAGTAATTATTACTACCACTTCAATAATTATTACTATCACTTGAATAATTATTACTATCACTCCAGTAATTATTACTATCACTTCAATAATTATTACTATCACTCCAGTAATTATTACTATTACTTCAATAATTATTACTATCACTCCAGTAATTATTACTATTATTATTACTATCACTCCAGTAATTATTACTATCACTTCAATAATTATTACTATCACTCTAGTAATTATAACTATCGTTTTAATAATCATTTCTATTATTTTATTAATGAGTACTATCAGTTTAATAATCAGTACTATATCATTTTATTAATTATTACAATCATCGTATTCATCCCAACAATCATTTTAATAATTGCTACTAACCTTATAGTCATCGCTACTATCATTTTGATCATCATTGATATTTTAATAATTATTACTATCATTTTTTCATCACTGATATTTTAATAATTATTACTATCCATCACTGCTATCGTTATAATAATTAACACTATCATTTTAAAAATCAGTACTTTATCATTTCCATTATGAGTACAATACCATTTCAATTATCAGTACTATTCAATTATCAGTACTATTCAATTATCAGTACTATTCAATTATCATTATTATTATCCTTTTAATAATTATTCCTATCATTTTAATAATCACTACCAACATTTTAATAGCCACTACCATAATTTTAATAATCAGCACTATCGTTTTAAAAATCAGTACTATATCATTGCAATAATCAGTATTAAATCATTTTAATAATAATTGTCACTATTTCTCCATTTTTTAAAATTCCCTTCTACAGTAGCACCTCTTTAATCGCATCTCAATTTTCATCATCAAAAAATTCGCAAAAAGTTAATTTCCACGTCAAACTTCACATTAGATTTTCATATTTTTTGTGTCAAGAAAGGAAATAAAAATTCACTCAATATGAACAAAGCACATTTAAAAATAGTTCAATAAAGTACAGAAAAGTATGTTTCTAAAACTTCAATCAACTATTTTAATCAACGCTACAACAGAATCATTCAAATGTTGGATTAATTCAACATTGAGAAATGATCCCCGAAGAGCCGAAAGAAACCAAATTATTCCATGAAAAGAAAAAAAGCTTCCTCTGTAACTAAACAAAAGAAACAAAATTCCCCAAATTACTGAAAGGAAATCGGCATTTGAGTAGAATTTTACTCACAATCGCGCGGGGTGTTAGCCTCTCGTTGTTGGAACATTCGTTGCTTGTTACATCTGACGTCGAAGATTACCTGCGCTCCTCACAAATAATTAAACGCCAAAAATTGTTCTCCTTTTCTCCCCCATAAAAATTACAAAGTAATAATTTATTGCTAATAACGAGGCACAACTCTTTCATCACCAAATTGCCAGCAACAATAAAAAATCGCCCGACAATTGTATCGCTGCAGATTATTCCGTTTGCTGGTATTGGGGGGCGGAGGTCATGTAAATTATCCTGGATCTTACGTGTGTTGGTGGCAAAAAAGTTTCCGAAAAGTGAGCGCAGCTCTTCGACGTCGCCGGTCGTCGGAGCGTCGTACTTTCGACGTCCCAAACGTCGCGGCGGACACCCCGCACTGAACCGGTACTTTCCTTCGGAGTCTCGCAAATGAACATTGCTGGAGGGATGGGATATAATATTGATTCGTGACGTCACAAGCGCCAAGGGGATGTTACCCCCACCGAGAATGTTAGTTCCGCGGTTTTGGGGTAGGGGGCGTGGATTGGTAGAAACGCGATTCTGCGCGGGGTTCTTTAACCACTGTCGAGGGAAACAACGGGAAAGCTTCTGATAAGGGATGCAGGGGGGTGGAAATGTCTTATTAGGACGAATGAGACAAATATAGCCTCTCTCGAATTGTGCAGGTGTGTGTATACAAATTCGTTAAAATATTTACCTAAAATTCCCAACACACCACTATTGCAAAAACGATTTTTCAGACAAAAAGGCAAACAACAATGCAACAATATTGAATTTTTTTAAAAATAGACGTAACGATTTGTTATTTTTAATGTTTGAATAATGGTAAAGTAGAGCACAGTTTCAATAAGAAACGAGAATTGGATTATTCAGTTTTGGGGTACCGTACCCGAAAAACGGAACCCTTATATATACTTTCGCTTTTAATGTACAGATTTTAAATCAATCTGGTTCCCAAAAAACAAAAAAATTGAGCTTTTCACTGTTCTCGACAAGATTAAGGCTTATTTTCACAAAAGTTTGAATTTTCAACATGTCTATCAAATTTCATCAAAATTTTGAGTCCCAAAAAAGTTCCCAAACCGAAAACCATAAGAAATCCTAACCGATTTGATAGGGTGGTTCGTAATACATTGACAATTTTTATGGAAAAACCAAAAAATTCAATTTTTCTCTATGCTTGACAAGATTTGTGCTTATTTTTACGGGAGCTTGGATTTTAAACATGCCTATCAAATTTCATCAAGGTTTTGAGTTCCAAAATAGGTCTGAAACCGGAAACCATAAAAAATCCTAACTATTTTGATAGGGTGGTTCGCAATACATTGACAATTTTTAAGAAAATACCAAAAAATTCAGTTCTTCTCTATTCTCGACATGATTGAAGCTTATTTCTAAAAAATCTTGAATTTTCAACATGTCTATCAAATTTCATCAAAATTGAAATGAAATGAAATGAAATGAAATGAAATGATAGTCCCAAAAAAGGTCCCGAACCGGAAACGATAAAAAATCCTAACCGTTTCCAAGGGGTCTTTCGCAATATATTGACAATTTTTATGAAAAAACAAGAAAAAGTTGGTAGTAAAATAATAATTTAATGCATAATTTTTTACATGTATTTTACTTTATCACCTTTTTAGTGAAATTAAGAAAATCGTTGGTTGATGTTCCTTGTTTCGTAAGGAAATCTTAATTAGCATGAAAATATGAATGTAACATATGCTTATATATATGTATACGTAAATACATGACATGTAAATACAAAGAAGTTATACTGTACTTTAGAAATTTACTCTAGTTCTAAATTTAAGCAGTTTATATTAGGTTTCTTTCTGAGAAACTGATTCTCATTTACACTCCAGCAGCTAGTCTATTATTGTAGTTTGTATGTATAGCCAAGGTAGGTGCCAGTGAAAATAGTGACTTTTTCATTGATTGTAACTATAGCCAGACTGGCTTAAAGGAAACGTAACATTATTTCCTTAAATAGATTCTTAACTTTGTTAACTTTTTATAATAGAATTGTTCACGAAAATGTGTCTTTTATTACATACTTTCCGCTAAAATTTGATTTTTCAATTTTTTTAATATTATCTGTGACTATCGAAAAACTTAATTGTCCGTCTCTTTTGCTTCCTCATTTGGAAGCATTGTTTCTACTGTTTGCGAACTATTAAAAATTGTACTTGTCTATTGTCTGACTTAATAAATGATTGTCTACTGATTCTATTGAAAAAATAGAATATTATTTCAAATATTATTGAAATTGAAGTCACTTATATAATCTACTGCATCTGATCTTTAAAATCTATGCTCCCTATACAATTCTGCACAGTTCTCTGTATGCAAAAATATACCAGAACACTAATTTTTTTATAATTTAATACTCACATTGCAGCCATTCGTTTTATGATTACAAAATTTGTTAAATTCTCTAAAATTTCCCAACAGAAAAATATGGCATTAAAGCATCTGAATACTTAAAAAAAATACAAAATAACTAGAAAATAAATAAAATAATAATAATTGAAAAGAGTGAAAATTTACTGTTTACCAATCACATAAGCGAAATTCATGTCGGATTTAGTGACCCAGAAAAAAGCAAAATAATTGTACATGTGTTTTGTTAATTCACAAAATATATTGAAATACAAAAAGTGTCCTCGATATATTTTGGGCTACAAGTGCCTTTCATTATATGTATACTTAATGTATATATGTATGTTATATGTTTTCTTCTTTATATAACAAAATTCTCTGATTGCCAAAACGTTTAAACAGGCGTCTGACCAAAACCACATTTCTCTACTTATATCCACTTGCGCTTTATAAACTGACTCTAAATGCTAAATTATTTTAAAAGAAGCTAAACAATTTTTATTGTCAGAGATATATTCAGGCACGGTTTTTTGAAAGCAGGGTCTCGGTTGATTAATAAGAACTTGTTTTCACGTATTCACGTACACATCATTGCTGATATCGTGACCTTTTCTTGGAAACTGAAAATCTCCAAAAAGATGTGCATTATGCAGAAGGTGTTTAATATTTGCCGAGGCATGCATTCGAACATATATGAGTCGTAGGTGGATCACGAACTACCCCTTACACGGTCGATATCACTTGACCCACTCCTTACAATGTCTAAGCTCCTCCTTTTTTATTTAACATTTTAGCTTGATAATCACTTCCCCATATTTCATAACGTTGACCTTCGCATTTAGAAAATCTGACAAACTTAACAAGTTCAGTTGTATTTATAACATTATGTCACTAAACTTTTTTTTCAATGAAAATACAATAGAAAGTTATCTTATATTATGAATATTATTATTTTATTCTATTATTGTATTATATTACTCTACTATTGTAATAACAATCTTGTCTTACATTATATTAAGGCGCTTATTTTGTAACTTTTAGATTTTACCTTTTTTTACCAATACGCAATTATAATAGGTATAAAATAACATAGAAATCTGATTCTATGGCTTCTGTAATATTTAAAAATGTTATTTTAAAAACAACATCCAAAATTTAATAAAAAGTTTTAAAAAACTGTCATTTCTATTATTCTCTACCAAAAATGATGTAATATCGTCAGATATTAATATTTTTAAGATGTCTGTGAAATTACACCAAGCCAAAAAGCCCCCCGTAAGGAAAGTAACAAAAGCTCTAAAAGTCTCAATGTTATTTTAGGCCCTTCGTCCAAAATTTAATTAAAAGTTAAAAAAAATTGTCATTTCTATTATTCTCTACAAAAAATGATGTTATATCGTCAGATATTAATATTTTTAAGATGTCTGTGAAATTACACCAAGCTTTTGAGATGCTAAAACGGTCCCCTGAAAGAAACCATCAAAAGCTCTAACCAGCTTGATGTTATTTTTAGCACTTCTTTAAAAAAATAATTTAAATTCTGTTGAAAATTTTCATTTTGAGTTTTCTCGACAACTATAGCGAGCGAGTCTTCGAAAATGTTCAGGAGTTATTCTGTAGTTTCCGGTTGTGGAGCTTTTTTGGGTCTAAAAAGATTGATGAAAAATGATAGACATCTGGAGGAAAAAAAATATTGCGTCTGCAAAATCAATGTCTGACTAAATCGATGTCCGACCAAATCGACGTCTAACGAAATCGAAGCATTACGAAATCGGTAAGTGACCTTGAAAGTGACAAATCATTTTTTAATTCCTAATCTATTTTCTAATTGTTTTAGAATGTTATGTAAACCAATTTCGAAATATTACAGAAGTTGTAGAAGCAGATTTATATTTCATTTTATACCTATTATAATTGCTTATTGGTAAAAAACGTAAAATATAAAAGTTACAAAACATGCTGCTTAATATAATGTATAAGATAAGTTTCAATTAATAAAATATCTTTCTAGAAGTTAAAATTAAAGAAATGCTATAAAGAAAATAATTCGAGGGAGCGATAGCGATTGAGAATACTTACGATAGTTATTATTAAAATCATTATTATATTGTTTTTGCACATTAAATAAAGAGTCATACATATAATAATATATTATTATTCCAGTGAAAGTTTAATTATATAAGCGGCAATATTTGTAATAAAATAATTACAGGGAGGATTTGAAATTGTCGCGTAAGACGCTTACATTGGTTTTCCAATTACACACAAATTTCACGCAAGCAGTTAATTATACATTCTCCATTCATAAAGGATGTTATAGATCTTTATCTTATCACAATGCATGCGTTTGGAAACAACTTTACATTGTTTTCTAATTCTTCTAAGTTTTTTTTTAAACTGTTCAAATATTAAACTCTACTAAGTCAAAGATATTTCTACTTCACACATGGAACATTTGAGTGTCTGTATTAACTGTATCAAAATCAATCGTAAAAGTAGGATCACTTAAATTAAACTTAAATACATTTTAAACAAAACTTCCACTATCAGGAAGCAAAATGAATGAAAGTACTTTACTCAAATTCATAGAAAGAACAACAAAAATTTGTTTTTTTTTAACAAATAAACGAACAGGAACTAATTTCTTCTTCCTGTGCGAAAGAATGCTCAAAATTGTCAATGAAGACAAAAGCCCAAAATTATGAATTAAAATTAATTGAACTATTCCCTGAAAATGCTAACGGCGCAGGTGCATAAAAAATAAAAAATTAATACAATGAAAGAAATAATGTATTAATAATATGGGAATAATATGAAACTTTTAAAAAATAAAGTTTATGAATATTTTTATGTTCAAGAAAATTGAACATAATGGAATATTGGTGAAGTAATTAATTGATAATTAGTTCAGTTTATTCATATATCAGTTTCGTCCAATAACGAAAATTCCCGGTTCAATTAGCGTACACAAATAAAGGAGAAGAAAATACCAAAAAGTCAAGCAGCTCATGTCACTTGAAACTAAAAAGAAATTCAACACGTGCCAAGTTGAGGGACAATGGCCACGTGCGTTTAAGTATTCAATGAATAGATAAAACCTTTTTTTTGTGTTAAAATATTACATCAGTTTGGCAATGCATCTACTCATAAAATCAATATCCTCATAATTCATATCATGTACTTTCAATTAGAACTAAAAGTTAATAAAATTATGCATTTATCAAGCCACAGGCTTCAAAATGGGTATTTAATTTAAAGGAAAGAATTTATCGAGCTTTCTGCTCCAAAGATAATTAATTCGAGCAGAAAGCTCGATAAATTCTTTCCTTTAAATAAAAGTTAATAAAATACGTCACAATAAAATTTGATGAAATAATATCAAAAACATAATATCCCCCATAGCACCTAAACTTGTATCAAACTTGCTAATTTTTTCTCAAGTTTCTAAACTCGCAGAAAATTTGCTGAAAGTTGACGATACTTGAGGAAAGGACAATTTTTGAGAAAGCAAAAAAGTAAATATTCATAAATTGTACATCTTAGCATCTAATTTTCATAAAATTTACACCTAATTGTAAAATAATTTACATCTTCTTAATCTAGTGACTATTTATATCCCTATTGCACCCATTTAGGTACCCAGTGTAAATTAAAAGGGTCACTAGACTTTAGAAAGCCAGAAAATATTAAAATGCATTTTTTTATCAACCCAATCGGGTTCGAGCGATTGTTTATAAATCTGAATATTTCGAAAAATCATTTTTGCTTGTTATCTATTGATTCTTAAGTAACTCAGTGGCACTCATTTCGGTACGTATTGGTAATTAAAAGGATCATTAGACTTTATAGTTGCAAAATAAATTTTTAATTAACACAATGGGGTTCCTGATTTATTCTGAGATTGTCAATTACAATGAATCTCTTTGTTTGTGTAATTTTTTAATTTGATAATTTTTGTTCTGCAAATATTTATAATTTTAGGAATACCCAAAAATATGCAGGAATCGATAATATATGTCGAATTTGATCACCGTGATGATCTGTAGAAAAAATGGCGCGAATACATATGAAGTTTGTGACGACCGGGGGGGGGGGGGGGTGAAAAAAGGAAAAAAAGGGGGGGGGGGGTTGAAAAATGTAAAAAAAAGCGTGACGTAGTTTACGGACAGCCCCTGATAATACATTAATAAATGATAATTCATGGTGATATAATATAATGCATTATATAATAAATATTATATAAGCTGCGACACTTCAACTTTAAAGGCAGTGACGATTTTCTCATCAGGATACAAACAGTTCTCGATTGGCTAACTGGGTCAAAAGCCGTGACCTCCGGGGTTTCTACTTTTTTTTTTTCGTCAACCTAAGGGCACAATTCACCACTGAATTATCCACCAAGTCTTGAAAACACGTGAGACGCATCCAAATTCTTTGAAGTATATTTACATCCACTGCAAAATACATATATAGTCCTTTCTTGCAGATTTAAATTT
>WNHD01000533.1:0-44109 GCA_011057455.1 Ganaspis sp. Gsp50
CCCCCCTTGGTGCCATCCACTACCATGCGTGTACTATCACGTTAGACTTTTTATACATTTGTTAAATAAAATAGTATACAAAAATTTTGTATAATTATAATTATAAATTTTGTATATTTACAATTTTGTATAATTATAATTTTGTATAATTATAATTTTGTATAATTATAATTTCGTATAATTATAATTTTGTATAATTTCTTCTAACCAATTTTGGTTATTTTGGTACCTTTTTTCTTAACCAACTCATTTTTTCACTAATAGTAACTGAAGAAAATTTGATGAAGAAAATTTTAGTATCAGTGTGTCTGATACTAAATCAGTGTTTCTGAACGTTTTATGTATGCAAAATTTTCTGAGCTTCATAGTAGTTAGACAGATTAATGAAGCAATAGAACAATGGGAAAGATAGAGAGAACTTATGGATTCTTGAAGGTTACCCTCAACAACATTAAATCTTATAGTGTACTTGGACTTGAACGCCATATCGCTGACGTTAGAATTCCTCAACTAAATTATGACAGCAGGAGCTGAAAGAGCTTTCCATGCGATTACCTATCGTCCCACAAATCTCCAAGAGCTGCACTTGCGTCTAACTTGAGAACAAGGTCAGCCAAACAGTACCGAACGTTAAAAAGAAGAAGAAACAGTACCGAACCGTTTCTGAATGATGTAAGTGCAATTTTAAAAAGCTTCACCAACTATTTGAAGCAAAGTGCTTTCAGTAAACGAATCTTTTTTTCGAGACCTTACAATTTTTTTAAACACTACTATCATCACTTCTGTTGAAAATCTAATCAAAATATTAGATTTCTAATCAGAAATTAATTAATTAGATTAATTAGAATTAATTAGAATTAATTAGATTTCTAATCTAATATTTTAATTAGAATTAATTAGAATTAATTAGATTTCTAATCTAATATTTTTATTAGATTTTATTATATCCATCATCATTATTATTTATAATCTATTTTCATTTTTATCGTCCACAATTTGTTTCGCATTTCTTACAGTGCTGTTAATTTTTTCTGTACAGTTTCACGTACTTTTAATGCCAATTACTCCTTAGTGTTCGACAAAAATAAAAATGTGCCAAGAATTTTTTACTGACCAAAAGAATTTTGTGGTCCAAAAAAATTTGGATTCATAAAAGGTTTTTAAAATTGGGTACAGCACTCACCATATTTATTTCTAGTGCGTTTAGGATCGGGAAGTAAAATTCTAGGAGGCTTCGGATACTGTAGTCTTCTTGGTGGACATGGTTTGTAAATAATCACACAAGGTCCGCACTTCCGGTTATTGTATCCTAAGGGCGGATAAGGTGATTGAATATGAACGTATGCCATGGGTTCAATATCTTCAGTGTCTTCTGTTATGTAGCTTCTTTTCAAAAATTTCCCTTCTTTCACCTCATTTATTATTTTGTTACCTTCTAATAAAACAGATCCGTTTTCGAAAAATTTCGGTATCTGTTCAGACATCGAGATTTTTTCTTTATTCTCTGCTTGCAATTTTCCTTCAAATCTCATTTCAATTTTTTCATTCTTTGTTTGAATTCTTCGATTTTCCTTCGGGATTATTTCAATCTTGGTTTGAATTCTTGCAATCCTCGTTTCAATTTTGTCATTTTTTGCTCCAATTGTTCTGGTTTTCTTCTCAATTTTATCATTTCTTGGTCCAATTGTTCCGGGTTTCTTCTCAATTTTATCATTTCTTGGTCCAATTGTTCCGGGTTTCTTCTCAATTTTATCATTTTTTGTTCCACTTGTTCCGGTTTTCTTCTCAATTTTATCATTTTTTGTTCCAGTTGTTCTGGTTTTCTTCTGAAATTTTTTATTTTCTGTTTCAATTATTCCACTTTCTTTTTGATTATTCTTTTCCTTTTGATTTTCCTTTTCATTTCGATTTTCCTTTTCATTTCGATTTTCCTTTTCACTTCGATTTTCCTTTTCATTTCGATTTTCCTTTTCACTTCGATTTTCCTTTTCATTTCGATTTTCCTTTTCATTTCGATTTTCCTTTTTACTTCGATTTTCCTTTTCATTTCGATTTTCCTTTTGATTTTGTTTTTCCTTTTCATTCTCCTTTTCCTTTCTTATCAAAATTTCCACTTGTTTCCCAATTTTCCATTTTTCTTTTAAATCACTTTTGGCTACTTGTTCTTTTATCTCATTACGTTCCTCTTTCTTGAAGTAGTGATTCTGACCTTTATTAGTTGCAATTATTTTCCGATTTCGAAATTGCTCCACATTTTGGTGAAATTGGTAAAAATTTGCCTTGCTTCCAGAAGAATTTTGAGCCAAGGAAAGAAGGGGAGTAAGAACCGAAAGGGCAAAAAGGCCCAAAAATAAAAACTTGGGGTACATTTCTACCCCATAATCCGTCTCCTTCTGTTTCTCATAATTAAATGTTCTTTAAATTGTTTTTAAAGTCTAGTAAATATTTTTCCAATTGCAATTTTTCTGGAATTCCGATTTGTTTTTTATTTCTAAGTATCAGAAATTGAAATCGATCTAATCGTCAATTATTAAATGTCATTTAGAAATTAATCAATTTGACGTGAAGCATGTGGTCCTGATCAATTCAAACTCGAGTGTCTGACAAGTTTCCAATGTTTGATAAATTTACTAAAAGCTGGTCCATTTTGAAAAATAATATTTGTACACTTTTTATTATGCTGCTTTGTTTGCTTTTTTTTTGTTTGCTGCTTTTTTTTGCTAAGATACTTTTTTTAAGTTGAAAAATAAAACAGAGACAATTTTTAAACAAAGTTTTTGTAATCTTATTTATTACATTTTCTTTTAAAAAATTTAAAAATTATTCGGTCAAAATTGTGTCTTTGTAGTATAAATATAATTTTTTGGCAAAAATTGATCTTTTTAGTATAAATATAATTTTTTTGCAAAAATTGATCTTTTTAGTATAAATATAATTTTTTGCATCTGATATAAAATTTGTTTAGCTAATGCAAATTTTTTTAGCTAATGCATAATTATTTTTAGTTGATATAACATTTTTAAGTTGATATAACATTTTTAAGTTGATATAACATTTTTAAGTTGATATAACATTTTTAAGTTGATATAACATTTTTAAGTTGATGTGACATTTTTAAGTTGATATAACATTTTTTAGTTTATATAACATTGTTTATTTGACAAAACATTTTTTAGTAGATACAACATTTTTTCAGTGATAGGAACATTTTTCTAAAGGGGCTAAAAATTTTTTTAAGTTAAATTAAAATTTGTGTGTACTGTATTTACTATTTTTTTCGAGAATTTTTTTTTTTTTTAATGATTTCGCGGAGGTATAGTGGAACCGAGCGCGACTGAAGAGATACTGACTTGCTACCATTGGCATTGAGTCTATTCGCCTTCTCTTGCTTTTTCTCCCTCTCCAGAATCTTTCTCTGTTTTTTACTCTTTCTCTATCTCTTTATCCTTCTCTTTCATTCTGAGGCCTTTCGATATTCTGAATTCGAATCTTTCTTCTCTCTGTGTTTACCGAGACTTACACGTGGGTGTACTTGCTAGAGAAATACCCAGACTCACCTTCGGGCTCTTATCTCTGGATTACAAAAAGGACGTAAGTTCTCGTAATCTGACAGACTTAGTTCAGGTGTGAAATTGCTTTCTCCAGGCATCAATTCTGCTTCCAGAGAAATGTGCATCCGTAAATTTCAAAAAAAGAAAATTTAATGAAAATATATTTATCTTGATTTTTTAATCAAATAACATTAACATTCTTAAGCATGATAAATTGTAATTTTCTTAATAAATTATAATTTTCTTAATAAATTATAATTTTCTTAATAAATTATAATTTTCTTAATAAATTATAATTTTCTTAGTAAATTATAATTTTCTTAATAAATGATAATTTTCATAATAAATGATAATTTTCTTAATAAGTTATAATTTTTTTAATAAATTATAATTTTTTTAATAATAATCTTCTTAATAAATAACTTTGCATTTCAGATAAAAATAGTTTGGTATTTTAAATAAAAAATTGTCTTTGCAGAATTATTAGTTGAAGAAGTTTATGCTCTTGATTGAAGTCGTGGCGACATGTTTCTCAAAGAACCTATCATTTGTGTAATACAAAGGCGGCCTGACTTCTCTTCCTCGTTAATTGAGAAGCAGATCATGCACGCTTTATATTTCCTCACTGCACTTCGTGTACTTTAAAATTTATCATGGTGGTCCGCGTATAAACCTGATTTAATCTGTAAAACTTCATTTTTCATCTCAAAATACTATTTTCATTTTTTGAGTAACAAAATTATGTGGAATGTAAAAAAATTAAAACTAAAATTTACTATATCAGAGAATTTTGTTTTTTTGGAAGAAACAAATTTCTGATGATATTTTTGATGAGCATTTATTTACGAATAATATATAGGGAGTTTTTTTGAAAAAAATGCCTTAGAATACCAGTGTTACTTTGCAAAATACGTTTTAAAATGGGCGTTTATTATAAAGTAGGCCTTAAAGTGGGTATTACTTGCAAAGACACACCTCTAAAGTAGGAGTTTCTAAAAAGACACACACCTAAAGTAGGCGTTACTAAAAAAGATAAGTCTCCAAAATAGGCATTAATAAAACAAAACATCTCCCTAAAATGGACGTCCGTGGTTAGGAAGTGCCTTTTAAGTAGGCGGTTCTTAAAAATCCTCGCCTTCTAAGTAGGCGTTACTAAACAAGACACGCCTCAATAGTACGCGTTACTAAACAAAACACGTCTCAATAGTAGGCGTTACTAAACAAAACAGGCCCCAGAAGTAGGCGTTACTAAACAAGACACGCCCCAAAAGTATGCGTTACTAAATAATTTACGCCCCAAAAGTAGGCGTTACTAAATAAGACTCGCCCCAAGAGTAGGCGTTACTAAATAAGACACGCCTCGATAGTAGGCGGTCTTTAAAAATTCCCGCCCCAAAAATAGGCGTTACTAAATAAGACTCGCCCCAAGAGTAGGCGTTACTAAACAAGACACGCCTCGATAGTAAGCGGTCTTTAAAAATTCCCGCCCCAAAAATAGGCGTTACTAAATAAGACACGCCCCAAAAGTAGGCGTTACTAAATAAGACACGCCCCAAGAGTAGGCGTTACTAAACAAGGCACGCCTCAATAGTAGGAGTTACTGAACAAGCCACGCCTCTAGAAAGCTTTTTGAACCGTATGAATGTCTTGTAAAGCTGATTTCATTTTATTCGACTTTTATAGTCCATAATTTACAGGTTTATATAATTATAATATAAATTTTATAGGCTGGTAATAAAAAGAAGAATAGAGAGAAAAATTATCGAGAGGTTTGGATTAATTACAACGCTTTTGGTAGCGAGTTAATGTAATAAACGAGGAGATTAGTGTATCATAAAATAAGCTTGCCTGGACCTTGAGCACTTTTGCGTAACTTATGACTACTTGGGTGGATTTAGGAGTACTAGGGCATTCATCTTTTAACGCGGCATCGACGGATATCGGCGTGCGAAAAATATCGTAACTGACTTCCGCATTAAAACATCCTAAGAGCTAAGACGAATGGGATAAAAAAGCAAAGTGGAATGTTGCATTAACTTATGGAGAGGAAAGAAGAGTCAGAAGGACCAGCAAGGCTTTTACGAGCAGGCTGCAGTGCGCGATAAACGTTTATCACGTGTTAAATGTGTACACATTCAGTCCTAGACTACCGTTTTCTATTTTTATTCATCGCTGCAAATGTATTTCCAATCGAGTGCCATTTCAAATGTTCATTTTTTTGCATTGCTGTACTTTTCGTTATTCTTTCTTTTCCATTTTGTTTACTGTACTTTATTACTTATTTTGTTACATTTTTTCTGTGTGCTTCTTCATGTTGCATTTTTAGCTTTTTTGTATAATAATAATTTTTCTTATTATATTATAAATAGTATGTTAAAAAAAATTCCTTAAAAGAATTTCTTTCTTTGAAAGTTTCTTTTAAAGGTACGCTTTTAAAGTGGGCGTTCTTTTTGCTGGAAACGCCCTTAAAGTAGGCATTTTTATAGAACCTAAGGTGGGCGTTTCTTTTCATAAACACACCTCTAGAGTAGGCGATCTTGCGCAAAAATTGCCCCTGATTTTCGTCAAGTTTCGCCTCTAGAAGGCGTTCTTTCATAAGATACTCCTCTAGTAGGGCGCATCTTCATAAGACACGCCTCTAGGGGGGCGTTTATTCTTATGACACGCTCCTAGGAGTAAGATTTTTCCTAAGACACACCTCTAAGAGGGCGTTTGTTCTTATGACACGCCCCAAAGAATAAGATTTTTCCTAAAACACGCCTCCAGAAGGGCGTTTGCTCTTATGACACGCCCCCAGGAGTAAGCTTTTTAAGTCACGCCCCTAGGAATAAGATTTTTCCTAAGGCACGCCTCTAGAAGGGCGTTCTTTAATCAGACACGCCTCTAGAAGGGCGTTCTTTAATCAGACACGCCTCTAAAATTATTATTATTATTAATTTTGGAACTAAACAAACAAAATAAGTTTCCTATAACTCGCAATACTGCTTTATTAGCATTCAAAATGTAATCGGCACTACATTCTTTTTTATTAATCTATCCGATTTTCTGTTAATCGCAATATTTTGTCACGTTTATCAATTCTTTCTTGACGTCAACTTTGTACGTGAAAGAAATCAAGCCATTAGATTAAATTAAAATTTGCATGCACCATATCAGTTTTACTGCTCTTCGCTCTGGTATCAGTAGTCCTTTAATGATTTTGATTGGTGCAGTAAAATGTCGTAACTCGTTCGAGTTTCATATGGGAAGTTCATGAGACACTCACAGGTGGTTTTTAAATGAAAGGTGATGGTTATCTGTCATCCGCTTTCTGCGATGAATGGTTAAATTTTATGCTGCGGTATGGTTGCGGTTCATTTTATGAGTTTCAAACGACCAGAATACTGATACTTCTTGCTCTTAAAGAATATATGACTCTACTCTCCAAAACCCATAAATGGGTCATTAGACAAAGTATTTCACTCCTAACAGCAACTTTTATTGTAGTGATTTTAATTGAAAAAGCATCTTCAAGAAGGTTTAAGAATTCATTCTTACGTTATTGTTTCATAATTTTTTCTCTAGAGAATATTTTTTACTATGGCATTTTGCTATCTTTTTACAAAATGTTTCTTCTATATATTTTAATAAATTTATATTGATTTATAAATTCATAAATTCATTTCCCTCTTTTATAAATGTTTGGTTCTGACAATGGGTGCTATTTTCAGATTGTGCGTGTTCTAGATTTTAAATTACATTTTCCGGTTTGTTGCTCGCAATTGTTTGCAAAAGTGAGGTACTTTTGTTTGAAAATTACAGTGGCTTTTCAGTTACAGGTGCAAGTTAATCTTTTGACGTTATCGCACTTTATCGCATGACATGGATGCTGCAGGTGCTTTCTGTGGATGAATAAAGTGCATTCATTTAGATTTACAAGTCAGGCGATTTTATCATTTTGCAAAACTTAAAATAAAATTGCACAATTCTGCGAATTCTTTTTAATTTTATTTAAAATTATTAGTACTACTTCTTTGCGACCCTTCAAATTAAAAGAGAATTTAAAGAGACACGCCCACTCAAAAGTAGGCGTTTATGTAAAGAATCCGTCTAATAATGGATGATTTGTTGCAAAACACGCCTCAAAACTGGGTAACGTTGTTTGAAAGACACGCCCCTAAATGGGCGTTCCTTTGATAGACATGCCTCTTAAGTTGGCGTTCAATAAAAAGACACGCCTCTAAATCAGGTTGCTTCTTGAAAGCATGCCTTTAAACTAAGCGTCGATTGTAAAGTCACGCCACTAATGTAGGCGTTTCTAAAAAAAGTCACACCCCTAATGAAGGCGTTTCTCAACAAAGTCACGCCCCTAATGTAGGCGTTTCTCAACAAAGTCACGCCCCTAATGTAGGCGTTTCTTAACAAAGTCACGCCCCTAATGTAGGCGTTTCTTAACAAAGTCACGCCCCTAATGAAGGCGTTTCTCAAGAAACTCACGCCCCTAATGTAGGCGTTTCTCAACAAAGTACGCCTATAAACTAGGCGATGTTTGGAAAGACACATTTTTAAAGTAGGCGTTCCTTCGAAGACGCGCCCCTAAAGTGGGCGTTACATTATAAAATTATAAAACCTTTAGGATGAATCTTGTCACTCTTGTAGTAATTTTTGCGGCCCTAGAGCACTCTAACTACTTATTTATTTACTTATTAAACACATTGCTCGTTGTCTTGGCTATTTTTTACCATGATTCAGACATTTTTACTCATTTCACATGTTTTAAAATATTTTTTACGCTCTTCTTTAAAATTGTAAACTTGGCTCAGTAATTCGATTAGGTTTTATGCGATTTTATCGATACTTTGCGAGACGGAAAAGAGCGAGCGAGCAAAAGAAAAGAAGCATAGATAGAGAAGAAGAGAGAAGAGCAGCGATACTGAGGTAAAAGGAAGACAAGTTTTGATTCGAGTCGCGTTATTAATACGTGAAGCATCGCCTACGCAGAAAACATTCCAGCTGCGCGTCCAACTCACCAGATAATATAACTAATTACACCTTTAACATGCTGTTATTAATTTACATCATTTGATTATAAACGATATGATTAATAATCATTTCGAGTGGAGGGAAGTTTTTCGAGATTTCTCTGGTAAATTGCAAACTTTGAATTAGCCAAGGGCAACAAAGTATCGTCAGCGAGGACAATGGAGCCAAATTAGAGGAAATTTATTCAAGATGAGAAAGCGCCAAATACTCGTCCAATTTAGGGGGCGTTAATGGACTACGAGAAAATAAATGGGAGAAGAGACGAGAATGGGATGCAAACTACTGTTTTGCACTGTTCTATCTACGATCCGATCTTTAATCTCTTTATTAGTGTTTTCGAGGGAGTTAAACAGCTTAGAATCGTTTTATTGTCCCCTTAGGTCACGCTTCTAATATGCTCTTTTTCAAAAATTGCATTTTAATATTTTTCCCGCAAATCGAGGGTTATGTTCCTATATTACGGACAAAGATAAAATGTGAAAAGATTTAAATATTTAAGTTATTCTATTGGTATGTATAAATAGTATTTCGTAAATTAAATTAACCAAATAGTTTTAGAAATTTTTTGACAAAAAATGTCCAGTATTTTTTTAAAGTTGAGCAAGACGTGCTTCTAAAGTGGGCGTTGCTTATCAAAACAAGCCTCCAAAATAGGTGTCGCTTAGCAAGACGTGCCTCCAAAGTGGGCGTTGATCGCCAGGACATTTCAAAAGTGGGTGGAACTTTACAAGACAAGCCATCAAAGTAGGCGTTGCTTAATAAGATACGCCCCTAAAGTGGGCGTTGCTCGCCACGCCACGTCTCAAAAGTGGGTGGCGCTCAACAAGACGCCCCCAAAATAGGCGTTGCTTAATAAGATACGCCCCTGAAGTGGGCGTAGCTAGCCATGGCTCGTCTAGAAAGTGGGTGGGGCCGAAAAGGATATGCCCTAAAGTAGGCGTTGCATAATAAAACACGGCTACAAATTTTTCCTTTCAAAATCTCTTGTTTTAATAGATTCACAGCTCAAGATAACCGAAAACAGCTTTTAGTTACTTTTAGTTCCTTTTAGTTACTTTTTTTAAGCTTAATAAACTCCTAATAAATAAAACCGACAATACATTTCTAAAATAAAGATATAAAATGTCATAGTGAAGATAGATTTCTTTATGTGTATTCAAAGTAAGAGAAGGCTTCTTCAGAAGTCGGAGAATCCTGAAAGTAAGACGTCAGCAAGGGACAAGACACGATTTATTTCTTACATACTTGGGAGTGCATACTTGAAAGTATTCACGATTCTCACGAGAGACGATTCTCAATAGTACGTCTTTCAAACTCGAGAATTTACTTTCTTTTCATTTTTCTGTTAACTCAATTTATCTTTATCCGTGTCTTGGTTATCCTTAGGTACATCTTAACACATTTTCCTTAAGTAGCAGAGTTAAGTTAATCCTGTTGTTAATCTATCTCGAATTACAGCTGTTCTGATAAAGTCCATGGAATTTCTATACCCGCATTTAATTAATCTCTAGGTGTCTAAGAGACAAATTCTGCATATTCTTACAAAATTTATGTTTCCTTGGATTTTAAAATTTGTTTTCAAATTTGCATTGCATATTTTCATTAATACTAAGAAGAATTTGTTATCAATAGATTCTAAAAATAGAAAATAAAGTGGTCTCTTCTTAATCTCGCTTTCTCTTTGTAAAATTGTTAACATTGGGTTAAAAAGTTTTTAGCTTTTGTTTAAAAAAACAAGGGTTTTTAAATTTTTTGATTGACAAATATAACGTGATTTCAAAATAGGCGTTTCTTAACATAATACAATTTTAAAGTGGGCGATCCTTAATTAGGCACGTTCCTTAATATCTGACAAAGTAGGCGGATATTTTAAAGTTACCTTTATAAAGTGGCCCGCATGTAAAAAGACGCGCCTCCAAAGTAGGCGGTGCTTAACAAAACACGCCTTCAAAGTGGGCGTTCCTTAACTAGGCACGACTCCAATGTAGGAGGTATTAACAAAACACGCCTTCAAAGTGGGCGTTCCATAACTAGACACGCCTCCCTAGTAGGAGATATTTAACAAAACACGCCTCCAAAGTAGGTGGTGCTTAACAAAACACGCCTTTAAAGTGGGCGTCCCTTATTAGACACGCCTCCAAAGTAGGTGGTGCTTAACAAAACACGCCTTCAAAGTGGGCGTTCCTTAACTAGACACGCCTCCAATGTAGGAGATATTTAACAAAACACGCCTCAAAAGTAGGTGGTGCTTAACAAAACACGCCTTTAAAGTGGGCGTTCCTTAATTAGACATGCCTCCAAAGTAGGTGGTGCTTAACAAAACACGCCTCAAAAGTAGGTGGTGCTTAACAAAAAAACGCCTCCAATGTAGGAGGTATTTAACAAAACACGCCTCAAAAGTAGGTGGTGCTTAACAGAATACGCCTTTAAAGTGGGCATTCCTTAATTAGACACGCCTCCAAAGTAGGTGGTGCTTAACAAAACACGCCTTCAAAGTGGGCGTTCCTTAACTAGACACGCCTCCAATGTAGGAGGTATTTAACAAAAAACGCCTCAAAAGTAGGTGGTGCTTAAAAACACGCCTTCAAGGTGGGCGTTCATTATCCAGATACGCCTCCAAAGAGGCGTTCTTATCAATATTCATTTTTATAATAGTGAATTTATTAAAACACACATAAAAAGTGGCAATGTCTCGTAGCGATTGACTTGTAGGGTTTGTCAATAAATTTTAGCGATTGAATATGAATGCTAGTGATTGCTAATAACAGGTAATGATTGGTATTAAAAAAGTAGTGGGTAATTTGAAAGAGAAGGTGCTAATGGACGAGAGATTGAAGATTTTCGATGAAAGGTGTAGACAAGCGACTGGGCGAGTAGGAAAATGACTTAATAGGGTCGTGCAAGAAGGACTAGATGGCCCATGGCAATTGGACCACCCATGGGGTGATTGCTGTAGGAAAAGATATATCTCGAGCCATTCCTTGTGTAGCAGATTCTCCTGTACAGAGTGCAACATTCGCAGATCCAGTCTTGAACCGGAAACTAGTATCTGGTCTGCCCCAAGGAGACAAGTTTCAACTAGTGGCTACATCTGCATAAGAAGCTCTGAGGCACATGGTCCATAAAGCCCATCAACTATTTCTCATAACTCAATTCTTACTTTATTTACAGATTTCATTTCTTTTGCAAAAAATTTGTATAAATTGACATTTCTTTGCATCACGTTCAAGATTGATTTAATTTTGAAGGAAAACATGTAAAGATGTTTTTAGAGAAAAAAGGGAGAGTAAAAAAGTTTACGACGTGTAATAATATTTTTTTAATTCAGTTCCGTACACCCACGTATTACCAATAGTTCATCTGTCGAGTGCTAACGTGGCAGAAAATGATTCCGCCCACTCGCGTGCGCTTTGCTTTATACTTATTCATTCAAGAATCATGTTTATACCTTTTATCCAAGACGATTTGTAATGCGAATTCCACTTCCTCGGGGCTTTTCCGATAGATATGTGTTTCCCGACGCGAAAGTTTGTTTCTTCAATGCTTGTTGTGGTATAATGATTGCTTTTCAATCTTTAGAAGCTCATCTGTCTTCAGAGATTGAAGAATCTTCAAGCGGGACATTTTTAATTGAAAAAATATTGTGTAACTATTTTTAATTGTATCCATTTGACAAACTTGACAAATTATAGGCAATTATATATAATTATATATTATACTTAAGTATTAAAAAAAAGGTTGAAGAAAGATGAGTTTATAGAAATAAATTCAAAAATAAAAGTAGCATCTGCTCTATTCGCGGGTTTGATAAAGATATGACTCGTAATATTATTGATTCTGCGCCTAGGGAGTGATTAAAATCAGCAATCTTTTGGTCCAAGAGCATCTTTTGCTCTACTAATGAAGAGATCGGCCGGTTTTTACGATCGCGTTTCGCCTACACATGCTGTGATAATCAGCCATCAAATACATGCATATTCAGCCCACGTTCCCTAATGTAGACGCATATTTTTATTTAACACTTTTCCTCCAACAAAGTTCAACTTTTTGCAAAATCGGAGTTTTTTAGCCTCTTATTGTTTCTTAATAGTGTTTCAATTACTAATATATCTCTTTCTGTAATTTATAACCTTTTGCGTATGCACACGCCTCTAAAATGGGCTGTACTTGTGAAGACCCGCCTACAAAGTGGGTGTTTCTTAGAAGATAAGCTTCCAAAGTAGGCGGTATACTTAAAATAGCACGCCTACAACGTAAACTATACTTAAAAGATACGCCTCTAAAGTAGGCGGTGCTTACAAGGACACGCCTCTAAAGTAGGCGGTGCTTACAAGGACACGCCTCTAAAGTAGGCGGTACCTACAAGGATACGCCTCTAAAATAGGCGGAACTTACTAGGACACGCCTTTAAAGTAGGCGGTACTTACAAGGACACGCCTCTAAAGTAGGCGGTACCTTCAAGGATACACCTCTAAAGTAGGCCGTACCATTAAGGATACGCCTTTAAAGTAGGTGGTACTTAAAAGGGCACGCCTCTAAAATAGGCGGTACTTAAAATGGCACGCCTATAAAGTAGGCGGAACTTACGAGGACACGCCTTTAAAGAAGGCGGTACTTAGAAGAACACGCCTCTAAAGTAGGCGGTACCTTCAAGGATACACCTCTAAAGTAGGCGGTACCTTCAAGGATACACCTCTAAAGTAGGCGGTACCTTCAAGGATACTCCTCTAAAGTAGGCGGTACCTTCAAGGATACTCCTCTAAAGTAGGCGGTACTTAAAAGGACACGCCTCTAAAATAGGCGGTTCTTAAAATGACACGCCTCTAAAGTAGGCGGTTTTTTTTTAAAAAACACGCCCCTAATGTAAGCGATTCTTGTCCAGGTCTGCCTACAGTATCACCTTTAAAGAGTGCCGTTTTTGGCGAGAAGCACTTGCTGAAGTGGACGTTTTTAAACAAGACACGTTTAAAGTAGGCGGTACTAAACAAGTCACGTCTAAAGTAGGCGGTACTAAACAAGCCGTGCCTTCAAAGTAGGCATTTCTTAACAAGACTATAAAGTCTCGCATCTACCTAACAGTACATCGAATCCTCAATAATGTAACCAACAATAGATCAATGCTGATCGATTAAATATTTTTTACGCCTGACCAGAAAAATATGAGCACGGAAATATCTTATATCAAAAGAGCCTTTAATTTGCCAGCTATTAGGGAGCAGTTTGAAACAATGTACATCGTTGACCGACACAAATTGCAGCATTGATGCCTTTTCTATTCAAAAGGGGTTGAACTAAATGGTGCAGGGTGAGGGAGGGGGCTAGTAAAGCGATGGGATCGTAAATCCCAGAGCATAAGCCGCAACATAAATCATGTAAGTTGAACGCCAAGACCCTTAGGCTGGATAGGTACAGGAGTATAAATGCGTCTTGTGTATACCGGTCCTATAAAATTTCTAGTGCGATCGCGCGAAACTCATTGGGTGGTTGTACCCAAGGAACGGCATTCTCACTCAATGGGCACAAAGGATTCGTAAAGAGTCCTGGTGTCTTCTCATATATAAGATTATGGTTGCAGAAACCGCAGAAAAAATCTCACAATGGAGAACAACGGGTTTGGGTTCCTTCAAAAGATTTCCCTTCTTATGCAAGTGGATTCAATTGTAGTTGAATGAAACTCACCAAACTTGAGGTTTATGACACTTGTCACTATTGGCACATTTTATTATTGAGGAGAAGGTTTTAAGTTTTAGAGTGACTGGCATATTATTATGAGGAAAATGTTGGTAACAAATTTTATAAGAAAAATAAAGATTGGCACCTTTATTATTGAGGAAAAATGTGCAGGTTGTGGAGATTGGTGAATGGTGAATAAAATAGTTCATTCACTAAAGTGTCTGCACGCCCACTACTTTCCCTTTCGCGTGGGTGAGGACCCCTATAACCCTATCGGTAAAAAATCGATAGAGTTACGAGTTGAGATGGTAATAAAAGGTGGAAATGTCGGATAGTAAATAGCGGAAAGGTTTCGATTGGCATTTTTTGACTGGTAACCTTTTTTAAAATAAGAAAACTGTCAACTCAATCAGTGGTTTCTTTACCATCTAAACTAACGTGGCCTAAGTGATTTAATTTTATTTTTTCGGCCCTGGGCCATGCCATTTTTAAAATGGATTTAAAGAAGAATATTTTTAAGTACTAGTGTGAATAAAAATGACAGTGAAAGTGAGAATCAAAGTAGGAGTGACTTAAAAGCCGCGTATAGTCAAGAAATGCTTACTTTAAAAGAGTATTTTCTAAAAAAATGCCCACTTTAGAGGCATGTCTTTTTAAGTGACGCCTACTTTTAAGGAACGCCTTTTTATCGAAACGCCCACTTTACGGGCGTGCCTTTTAAGTAACGCCCACTTTCAAGGTACGCCTTTTTTTATCGAAACGCCCACTTTCCGGGCGTGTCTTTTAAGTAACTCCCACTTTAGAGGCGTGTTTTTAAAGTAACACCTACTTTCAAGGTACGCCTTTTTAATGAAACGCCCACTTTAGAGGCGTGTTCTTAAAGTAACGCCCACTTTCAAGGTACGCTTTTTTATCGAAACGCCCACTTTAGAGGCGTGTTGTTAAAGTAACGCCTACATTCAAGGTACGCCTTTTTACCGAAACAACAAATTTATTGGCCTGCCCTTTAAGTAACGCCCACTTTAGAGGCGTTTTTAAAAAGTAACGCCTACTTTCAAGATACACCTTTTTACCGAAACACCCATAAAGTGGGCGTGCCTTTTAAGTAACGCCCACTTTCAAGGTGCGTCTTTTACAGAAACCCTCACTTTTAAGACGCGTTTTGTAAGTAACGCCCACCTTAGGGGCGTGTTTTTAAAATAGAATCCAGTTTAAAGGCGTGGCCAAATAAACAGTTAATTTAAAGGAATGTCTTAAAAAGAAATGCCTATCCTAAAAGTGTGCATTGTAAGTAGTGCTATTTGGTGTCTCTTATAAACTTTAATACAAAATACAGATGTAAATAGTATTTTTAAAAATCACGTAAAAATAAGAAATGAACGAAATATTGATAATTGAACGACATAAAATTATGAATGAAGCAAATTTCTTGAATTTGAACTTGAACACTCGTTCCGGTTCACCTTGAAAAACGTTTCTCTCTATGCTGACTGATGAACGATAAATTAAAACCCTAGCCTCTGGGAGTTCCCAGGGAATACATTATTAAACTAATCTTCCTGATGATAAAAGTTGATTAATGTAGCCAGCGGTCATCAGTGTAATAGGCTGTTGATTTTGAAAAGTATTATATTAGAATCTTCTCTTTAATCTGCATACGAGTGCAGTTCGCAGGCAATACATTTTACTTTTTGTTAATAAGTTATTTTTTTTAATAATAATTGTTATAGGAAAAAAAATAATAATTAATTAGTAGAGTTGGTTAATTATACAGCATTTCGTAACCTTTAATCTGAAAGATTGGATAATAAATGAGATAGATTTATGTGAAATAAAGTTTGTCAATTATCGAACAAGAAAAGTGTGTCTACATAATATATTATTAGACGGATTACTCTACATTTAATTTGTGTATGTACTGGAGCAGGCAATATTTTGAAATAACAGTTTTCAAACTACATAATTCACTGAAACTGTAAAGGAGAACGGGACTAATTTCACTTGCAGTCGCTATAAATAATTTCGACAGATCACAGTGCAATGCAATTCCAGTACGTTGTAAATTGAACTCGTTGAATTTTTTTCCTATTCAAAATCTGAATCTTTAATACGTGCAGGATAAACCAGTCTCTAATGAAATTAAAGATTTTGATCAGTTGCAGTAATACTCGACCCGGAATGTCGAGTGTAGATTAATGGGAAGGTTAATTCACAGGTGTAACCTTTTCCTCATCGTCAACCCACTTCTCTATCTAGACATAGTAAAAATATCTAAATTTGCATAAGAAATTCTACAATCATAATACTAACCCATATTTAGACTGCTTGTCAAACTGACTCCAACAATAATGCGTACTTTTCAATCCTAAGTCACAAACTAGGCGGAAAATTGTCTTTTATTTACCTGGGGCGATAATGGACTGTTTTTAATCAAAGGCGATAAAATATTCGTTATTCACGGGTTTTTTTCACCTAGCATGGAAAAGTCTACTTTTTTGATCTAGGATAATAATGGTTGCTTTTTAATCTAGAACGAAAAAATCTACTTTATTGATCTAGGGCAATAATGGTTTCTTTTTACTCTAGGACGAAAAAGTCTACTTTATTGATCTAGGGCAATAATGGTTGGTTTTTAATCTAGGACGATAAAGTGTAATTTATTTACCTGGAGCAAAAAATACTTGTTTTTTATACCTAGGTCGAAAAAGTATCGTTTATTTATCTAGTGAAAAAAATGCATTCTATTTACCTAGGGTAAAAAAACGTTTTTTAACCTCGAGCGGAAAAATTCACTTTATTTGTCTAAAACATTAATTAACAATTTCTCGTTTCAAATGTAGTTTGAAAATAAAATTTCACCTAAACAGAATACAAGTGTCAGAGGACTGGTCAGAGGGTCGATAAACTCTTTGAAATGCTGAGAGTTTGTTGATTTTGTATTATGCAAATTGTCTGACTGTCGCGCAAGATTCGATTATTTTCTATGTACGCTTGTAACTAGGGACACATCTCGGCTATAGTATAGGCTCGCGGGTGGCAAACTAACTGATTAAATTCAAGATAACACGCTAATGGAGTTTTAATCCCTTGCTAACTAATTGCCGACGAGTATATACATTTCCGTACTAGGTATAAATTCAAATGTCACTGATAAGCATCATCGCCTAACAGAATTAATTCTAACGTAGAAGATGCTCTCTTTTAATTATTTTCCAATTTATAAAAACAGTTTAAAGACCCGGCTTGTTAATCTTCCAATTAATTGAAAGGCACTTTAGTTGCAAACAGCCATCTCCGTGAAAATTAGCAGCACAATTTTCTCTAGAGAAATAAATGGTATATTTATTCCCTAGAGTAATAAACTCTCATATTTTCCCTTGGGGAATTAAATGGTATTATTTCCTAGAGTAATAAACTCTCATATTTTCCCTTGGGGAATTAAATGGTATTATTTCCTAGAGTAATAAACTCTCACTTTTTCCCTTGGGGAAATAAATGGTATATTTATTTCCTAGAGTAATAAACTCTCATTTTTTCCCTTGGGAAAATAAATGGTATTATTTCCTAGAGTAATAAACTCTCACTTTTTCCCTTGGGGAAATAAATGGTATATTTATTCCCTAGAGTAATAAACTCTCATTTTTTTCCCTTGGGAAAATAAATGGTATGTTTATTCCCTAGAGTAATAAACTCTCATTTTTTCCCTTGGGGAAATAAATGGTATGTTTATTCCCTAGAGTAATAAACTCTCATTTTTCCCCTTGGGGAAATAAATGGTATGTTTATTCCCTAGAGTAATAAACTCTCATTTTTTCCCCTTGGGGAAATAAATGGTATGTTTATTCCCTAGAGTAATAAACTCTCATTTTTCCCTTGGGGAAATAAGCTGTAATTTTTCCCTAGAGAAATAAAATTGCACTTTATTTCACTATACAATTTACATAAACATTTTTCAACAAAGTTTTGTCAAATTTTGTATTTGATAAGAAAGACGGTAAAAATGAATTTTTATCATTCAATTTCTTTTAAAGCAATGCTAAAAAATAGGGGAACAAATTGGAAAGAATCTATAGATCGTGGCATTCTTGTGAAGAAGAAAAAAACGTTTTCATAGCCTTTTGACTCTAGGCAATAGATGGTAATCATAATCCTTGCTAGTAAGAAATTTATCTGCATTTAGCATCGCTATAGGATCGATAAGATATTTCGCTAGTAAGACCTTGGCCTTAGACCTGGTCGAGGTCTTCCAGCATCCCTACAGAAAATGAGTTATAAGGGACATTAGATACAGTGCCTACCGTCTCACGCGAATCTCTTTATACCCTGCACGATTCTCCATATTGACTTCAAGCTGCACGATTTCTCATAAAGAAGAATATTTTTATGCAAGAATAACTAGGATAGAATGTTAAACAAATTTTTGATAATAAAACTATCGTTTCATTTTTTTAAATTGGAAATTGCCATTCAATTGTAAAACAATTTGCATTTTTTGTAAAAAAAAAGTACATTTTTTCCCTAGAGGAATAAATTATATTCTCATTCTTTCTCTAGGGAAATAAAGTGCTCATTTTTTTCCTAGGGAAGAAATTGTTAACTTTTTCAATAAACTGCATATTGTTTCTCTAAAGTAAACTAACTGCTTTTTTCTCTTGAAAAATAAAGGGAATATTTTTCCCTAGGCAAACAATACGCATACTTTTCCTCTAGGGAAATTAAATGCATTTTAGCGATATAAAATGAGCATTATTTCCCAAAAATTGCGCTTTTTTAAAGAGGAGTAAGTATTGCGGAGCGATTTTTTGAAACGCCTACACGTTTGTATAGATTGAGGGGTTCCTCTTTTCTTACAGAAGATTGGCAGTGAAATAAAGAGCGCGGATTTACAGAGCGGTTGAACGTAAAAGCGAATCGTTAGTTGGAGATCTTGTGTGTCTTGCAAAGAAGGGTTTCCAATTCTCAGAAATACACACACCCAGACCTGCTGACCATGTCGATCCCAAGCCCTACTCGATTCCCGTTTGATAAGCAACGATCAAGTGATAAGCGTTTCTACCTCAAAGGCTCCTTTTTACCACTTTTGTCGCAAACGATACCGCCACTTTATTTCCCGATTCATTGAATCCAAGCAAAATTTCACTTGCGTTTTTTCCACCATTAAACCCTTTTTGTTTAGATTTCAATTGTTTTTTTAGTTCTTGATCATTGTATTACTTGGGATTATTTTTTTATTTTTTCTTCTGATTTTTTATTTCTGTTTATTTTTATTTACTTTTTTCTTCTGATTTTTTATTTCTGTTTATTTTTTTTTTATTTTTTTCTTCTGATTTTTTATTTCTACTTATTTTCTCTCCATTCTCTTTTTCTTTTATCGTCTTTTAGAGCAACCGGAAATGGATTTCAATACAGAAAAGATTAGGATTCATCATGATCATTATTATTGAGTGCCACCGAGTGATAAATTCAAGTTAATATTATTCCTTCAATTATTTCTTAAATATTATAATTCAAGTTTGTTAATATTGTACTCACTGCTGCATCCCATTTCTGATAATCCGTAATGATCGACCTGGCATCGCTCGCACCGAATTCCGGAAACGCCACTTTTGCAGTTACACTCTCCTGTTATCGGGTCGCAACGCCCATCAATAGACCCAAAATCGCAGTCACATTCGATGCATCCTGCAGTGACATTTCCATATCCTTCGATGCAGAAGGAACAGTCTCGTCCATCGAACAAAGACTTGCAGGAACACTGGCCCGATTTCGGATCACAGACTTCGGAGTTGCTTCCAACGGTGTCGCATTCACAGGCTAAAATTAACATTTGTCTTTTAAAACTAGGTCACAAATTTTACAATTTATTTTTATCTTTAAAATAAAGAAAAACATTTATTAGATGATTTTAGAAACGCTGCAAAACTTTGAAGTGACTACTAGCTAATAACTGCCTACTTAGAAGGCGTTTCTAGCATAGTAAACACCCACTAGGGAAGGGTCTCATGAAGGAAACGCCTACTCTAGAGAAGGGAATAAAGAAAGAGACAGACGCACTCGACAGAAGTGTGTCTAGAAAACGATATACTAGAGGCGTGCCTATCAAAGGAAACGCCCACTTTAGGGGCGTGCACATGAAAGGCAACGACCACTCTGGGGGCGTGTCTAGCAAAGGAAACGCCCACTTTAGGGGCTTGCACATGAAAGGCATCGACCACTTTAGGGGCGTGTCTAGAAAAGATAACACCCATTCTAAAGGCGTGAGTAGAAAAAGAAACGCCTACCTCAGAGGCATGTCAATGAAAGGTGATGACTTCTGAGGCGTCTCTAGCAAAGAAGACACCTACTCTAGAGGCGTGTCCAGCAAAGAAAACGCCCACTTTAGGGGCCTACACACGAAAGGCAACGGCTACTCTAGAGGCGTGTCTAGCAAAGAAGACACCTACTTTAGAGGCGTGTCTAAAAAGGAAACGCCCACTATAGAAGCATGTCTATGGAAGTCGACGGCTACTCTAGAGGCGTGTCTAAGAAATAAAACGCCCAATCTAGAGGTGTGCCTAGAAAAGGAAACACCCACTTTAGAGAAAAGTATATCAAAGGCGGCGGCTACTCTGAAGGCGTGTCCAATAAAGGAAACGCCCAATCTAGAGGCGTGTCTGACAGAGGAAAGGTTCATTTTAAAAATTATCTTGTTACTCACGCATGCAATTTCGTTCCGAAGGATCACCAAAGTGCGATTCTTTGCATTTTTCGCAACTCCAGCCTTCTGTGTTCCCAAGACACTCAAGACAGCGTCCTGTTTCTTGATCGCAGGGTCCTCCCCCACAAGGACACTGTTTACAGCTTCCTCCAGGAATCAAGGGATTTCCAAAATAGCCCACGTCGCAACTGTATTTCATTCATTTTAATAAATTAAATATAATTAAATATATTTAGCAATCATGGAAAATATTTTTCTACCTTTCACAATGATCTCCCGTGTAACCAGCTGGACATTGGGTACAAACGTAACCACCGTAAATGTTGCTAGGATCCTCAAGTTGACAACTTGGACTAAAATTATTTGAAGGCAGTGAAAGAGGACACGCACATTTTTTGCAGTCCTCTGGAGATCCTTTTGTCGCATCGCCATAAAATCCCACTCCACATCGGTCACATCTTGGACCAATTGTGTTATGCTCACATTTCTATAAGTAATAAAAATTATGTTAAATAAAAATTAAATTGAGTTATGTAAAATAAAAATATGCATCAAAGTTTTATATTATTTTTTGTAAACTTTTTATTAAAAAACAAAAGCGTAGCAGAAGGATTAGGAACGTATCCAGAAAAGAATGTGTTATTGGTTTAAATTTTCTTTTCAATTTTTAAACAAATTAACATTTTTTAAATTACAAATTTCAAACGTACATGACATTCATTGGCTAAAACATCACAAGAAGCAGAATGTCCATTACAATCACATCTTATGCATTTGTGACTTGTTCCGTCGAAAGGATCATTTCCATCTGCTTTTACAAATCCCCATTCGCATCTCTCACAAGATAATCCTGCGTATCCTCTAGGACACTTGCAAATTTCGACGAGACTTTCCTTTTCCTCAGGATTCTTCGTAATGTCACCTACAGGCAACTGAGCCGACACTATACTAAAAATTGCAATAAATTTGCCATCAGTAATTTGTTTATCTAAAAAAATAATGTTACATTTTTGTTAGAAAAAAAAACCCACCTTCCTTCAATTTGTTCCGAGTGATATTGAGCCCTGACTAAAATGTGTTTCACATCAGCCAAAATGCTCATCATTTCGTTTTTCGTCACGGCTTCTCCTTTGTAATCAGTTGTCCAGGACCTGGTGTCTAGATCCTGTATAAAATCAGGAACACGATGCCACCCTTTTTCCACCAATGGGACCGATATCTGAGCATCCTGATTTGTGTATTTCTCTTCTCCGTAAGCGATTCTCATTTTGTTTCTTCCCTGTTTAAAAATAATATAGTAAGTTATGTCTCTGACGTCACAGCTTGAAAGAAATGGGATTGAGGATTAAATTCAAAGAATTTAAATAATCTGTTGATTTGTCTGCTCGCATGTTATATGCGTTGACATGGAAATCTCTTTTCCGGTTTTGCATACTCACGATAAGTATGAGATTCGGCTGGATGGTTGGAACTCCACTGGTGTCGCCACGCATGACAATCCAGGTGACAGAAAATGTGAAATTACTCCCGTAGGAGGACAAACGATTTCCGGTGAAGATTTTGGGCGCCAGCCAAAATGGGCTCTCATATTCTACTTCAAAAGCTGCAATCGTTAGCAATCCTCGATCTGAATCCAAACTTGGACTCACAATCCTAGACCCACTGATGTCACTCACTTGCCAATCATCGATAGCTGACACCTAAAACATAATTCTTCTTTTCTTTTCCTCATCCAACTAGTTCAATAAAAAAATAAACAGATAATCTGTAGAAGATTAAAAAAATACATTATTTACCTAGTAAAATAAAGTATACTTTATTAACATAGGGAAATAGTGTGGACTTTTTAAATAAATGAAATGCATTTTATTTTCCTAGGGCGATAAAATGCACTTTAGTATCCTAGGACTATAAAATACACTTTAGTATCCTAGGGCGATAAAATGTACTTTATTATCCTAGGGCGATAAAATACACTTTAGTGGACTAGGGCGATAAAATGCACTTTAGTGTCCTAGGACTATAAAATGCACTTTATTACCCTAGGGCGATAAAATGCACTGTAGTATCCTGAAGCGATAAAATACACTTTAATACCCTAGCGTGATAAAATACACTCTAGTACCCTAGGGCGATAAAACGCACTTTAGTATCCTAGGACTAAAAATACACTTTAGAACCCTAGGGCGATAAAATGCACTTTAATACCCTAGGGTGATAAAATACACTTTAGTACCCTAGGGCGATAAAATGCACTGTAGTATCCTGAAGCAATAAAATACACTTTAATACCCTAGCGTGATAAAATACACTCTAGTACCCTAGGGCGATAAAATCTACTTGATTATCCTAGGACGATAAAATGCACTTTAGTACCCTAGGGCGATATAATACACTTTAGTACCCTAGGGCGTTAAAATGCACTTTAATACCCTAGGGCGATCATTTAACCTAGATCAAAAAAATTAATTTTATTTGCCTAGGGTGGAAAAGTGGACTTTGTTAGCCTGGAGCGATAATATGTGACTTATTTACCTTGGGCAATTATGAATATCATATTTATTTACTTTCATAATATTATATATATAATGTTTTAATGAATTTTAGAGAAACTGGCTTTGAAAATCACTATTTCAAAATTTATTTCCAACTCTGGATATTAAAGATTAAAAGATTGCAATTTGTCTTAAAGTTTTCATTTCCTTTTACAACGTGTTCATCGAGTCCATTCATCGTTCCGAGACTGTTATGATAAAAAATATTGTCACTCGACGGCATAATCACAGACTCGATATTCAGCAGAATCCGATAAATATAGATAGGTATCAGCAACGTCAAGTTTATTGCTCCAGGCCAACAAGAAGATGATATCATAACTCGTTTATGCAGATTTGATTTTTTTTCAAAAAAGCATTTTACAATTGAGACTTTATTTATAGTTTCTTTGCAATATTTCAAAATTTTAAATCTCGAAATTGTTAAAAAATCACTAGAATCTTGAACCTTTGTTTACCAACTAGGTACTAATTTACTTGTAAACTAAAGAGATTTTTAAATCCTAGGGAAATAAAGAATCATTTTCCTTTTGAAAAAAAGTAAATAAAAAAAAGAAAAAAAGCCTATCTCCCTTGAAATATAAAGGAACTTTTTCCCTCTTGGAAAATAATAAACGTTTTCCACCCTAGGCAAATAATGGATACTTTTCTCCCTAGGTAAATAAACATAGTTTTTTTCTTAGGTAAATAAAAATAGGTTTCTTATGAAAATAGATTTTTTCCTTAGGTAAATAAAAATAGGTTTCTTATAGCCAATTAACAATACTTTTTCCTCAGGTAAATATCTTTATTTACCTGAGAACAAAAGTATTCTTATATTTTTGTTCCCTTGGGTAAGAAAAGTTACAATAAAAGTAAAAAGATGTTTTATTGTCAAGAATATGAAAAATTGTTTTTCCTTTGTTTTTCTAAAAGGAACGCTTACATTTTTGTAAGTCATTATTGCAGAATTACACTCTTCGGCAACTCCAGAGCAAAAACAAGGTATACATCCTTCCGGATTGTTTTCAGTGAGACCAAAAAATCCAGGTTTGCAACTATCGCAAAATTTTCCAGCCACATTTGATTTACAAATGCAGTCACCCTCACAATTTTTCGATGATAAAGTTCCTCTGGAATCACAAGGGCATGGCGAGCAGTCTGGAAACTGTCGATAACCTTCTGCACAATTGTCGCATTTTGGTCCGGAGAATCCATTCTTGCACTCGCAGGTACCTGCTACCTGAAACAGCCAAAGATGTCAAATTTTTGAACTTTATGGAATTGAAAATCTAATTGAAACCGCATGCAATAACTGCCCCTACGTGTCAACCACTATCACTTCCATGAGCCAGATTCTGGCTGTGCAAGAAGGTTGTCTGTGAGCTCAGAGGTCGTTATTGCATGCAGATCCTGAATTAAAGAATTTTTACTTAAAACAGCCTTTGAATTATAAAGGAATTTATATTGAATTATAATATATAGTGAGTAATGAATAATTAAAATTATTTATAAATTAGATTTACAAAAAAGTATATTTAAATGTTTAAAATAAAAAGAAACTTGCCTTTCCCATGTGAGAGAACGAATCGTCAGGAATGCAATATCCAGTGCTTCCATGGACATTACAATCGCAGGGTGTACAAGGTTCAAGAGCGTCTGGCAAAATCCCACTGGGTCTGTAATAACCCTTCTCACATTTCTCGCAATTTATTCCTGTTGTGTGATCCTAAAAATTGTTAATATTATCAGACATAAATATCATCCCGAAAAATACTATAGTTAGAATTACCAGAATTTTTTAAATAGTGCACAACGATTATCGAGAAAACAATCATCAGAAAAATTTTGTTTTTTACTTTTTCTTCTTAATATTAAAAAGAAAAAATATAAATAAATAAATAAATATTTATAGAATAATTGAGAAATATTACCGTGCAATTTTCACAAACGCCCCCTCCCTTGTATTTTCCTCGAACATCCAGAGACAGTTTTTGTTCCTCCACTTCCGGGTCGTATCGACAAGAGGAAGCATGTCCGTGACAGTTGCATTTTTCGCAATGGAATCCTTTACCAGAAGTTCCGGATTTCCATTCCATTTGATTGTACATAGGGCAGCATTTTTCGCATTGTTCGCCACATGTGTGTCGCTCACATTCACACTCTTGATGCTAAACAAACAATTTTTCATTTAATTATTCAATAACAATATATTAACAATTTAATATAACAATATTTTTCAATTTTATTGCTTATCTCTTTCCTCGCTTAGAAAATTAGAAATTCTTTTTCATTTATGCAAATAAAGAATCTATTTTTCTTCTCTCCTTTCTTTATCTCTTTTCTAAATAAAAAATTCTACGTTTTTCTGTATGTTATTAACTTTGGAAGCGAGTCTACCAAAGGAAAAGAGGCGTGACTAACAAATGGAACGCCTACTTTAAAGGCGTGGTTTTTAAAGAAAACACCTACTTTAGAAGTGTGTTAAGAAGAGGCGTGTCTAGAAAAAGAAACGCATACTCTAGAGGCGTGTCAATCAGAGGAGACGCCCACTCTAGAGGTGTGTCTAGAAAAGGAGACGCCTACCTAGAAAAAAACGCCTACTCTAGAGACATTTCTAACAAAGGAAACGCCCACTCTAAAGGCGTGACAATCAGAGGATACGCCCATTCTAAAGGCGTGTCTAGAAAAGGAAACGCCTATTTTAGGGTCGTGTCAATCAGAGAAAACACCCACTCTAGAGGCGTGCCTAACAAAGGAATCGCCTATTCTAGAGACGTATCTAACAAAACAACGCCCATTCTAAAGGTGTGTCTAGAACAGGAAACGTCTACCTAGAAAAGGAAACGCCTACCCTAGGGGCGTGTCAATCAGAGGATACGCCCACTCTAAAGGCGTGTCTAGAAAATGAAGCGGCTACTCTAGAGACGTGTCTAACAAAGGAAACACCCATTCTAAAGGCGTGTCAATCAGGGGATACGCCCACTATAAAGGTGTTTCTAGAAAAGGAAACGACTACTTAGAAAAGGAAACGCTTAAACTAGAGGCATGTCTAACAAAGGAAACGCCCCCTCTAAAGGCGTGCAATCAGAGGATACGCCCATTCTAAAGGCGTGTCAATCAGAGGAAACGCCCACTCTAGAGGCGTGCCTAACAAAGGAAACACCTACTCTATAGAGTAGGCGTTACATCTCTATAGAGATGTATCTAACAAAAGAAACGCCCATTCTAAAGGCGTGTCTAGAAAAGGAAACGCCTACTCTAGGGGCGTATCAATCAGAGGGTACGCCCACTCTAGGGGCGTATCAATCAGAGGATACGTTCACTCTAGAGGTGTGCCTAACAAAGGAAACGCCCAGTCTAAAGGCGTGTCTAGAAAAAGAAACGCCTACTCTAGAAGCGTGTCTAGAAAAAGAAACGCCTACTCTAGAGGCGTGTCTAGAAAAAGAAACGCCTACTCTAGAGGCGTGTCTAGAAAAAGAAACGCCTACTCTAGAGGCGTGTTTAGAAAAAGGAAACGCCTACTCTGGGGGCGTGACTAACAAATGGAAATGTAAATAACATGAATAAAATACAAAAAGATTACATAACTGTTTTAATCTTATTGCAACGGATTTAAAACCGTTCTGGATTAGGCTAACCGTACATTCAAAGGGTTAAAAAGATTCCATCACTCATTTTATTATTAATGTTACTTATTTACAAATATATGAAATCTCAGAAGCCAATAAATGGAGGATAAAGTGTTATTGCCAAAGAGGGTACAATGTCTATAAAACTGTGTAAAGTTGGCATGGTATCCTGTGGACAAGGTACATTGATCTCTCTTTCTTTCTTGAATCGAGAAAATCTGACATGACGTAAGATTTTATCATTTTCATGCGATCAAATCTTCAACCTTGCTTAGGTACTTTTTACATGACCATATTTGAATCACTCTCGGGATGAAATTTATTTCGTTTTGTTAATGTTGAAGGTGATATCTTTATACGGAAGCCTCGGGAATTATTTATTTGTGTCATCTCACTCTTTTTTAGAAAAAGCTTACATATCGATGTTAACGACCCTATATATTATGGCAGCGCTTATGTTAATGTGGATTATAAACCTACGGTACATTTACCGCATAATTTGTAGTTTCGCGTCCTTACTCTAGACAAAGATTGCTCCTGAGCAGGTTCGGTTGCTCTTTTCCAGGAGCAGAATATAAATTGGCTTGGCAATTCCACAATTTATTGTTTTTCAAAACAAGTTTTTTTTTCAAAACAACACAGTTTCAATAAATAATAAAATATTAAAAAAATATAAAAAAATATTAAAAAAATATTAAAAAATATTTAAAAAATATAAAAAAATATTTTAAAAAATATAAAAAATAATATAAAACAATGCTTCCCTATGAGGGAGCAAAAAAGAAAACATGCTTTACCACGTATTCTCACGTTTCTGTTATGTTTTTCAAAAAATATCAAATACTATAAATTATAATTATTGTTTTTTAGATTTTGTAATCTCTTGAAAAGGATAGCGGCTGCTATCGAAACCTCGAGATTTTTTATTTAATAAATATCAAATCAATGGATTTTTAATTTATTTTTTTAACAATTTTTGGATGAATTTTAACAAATTGGCCTAAATATAAAAATGATAAATAATAAAAAACGACGTACGTTATATAAAAAATTGTATTTTTTTACCTTTGCGAGCTGACTGAATTTTATATAATTTTGTACGTTTTTTTTTGCGAAAAAGAAACGTATTGACCAATTTAAGATTTTATTTCTTTTAATTAACCAGGGCATGTTTTTCCTAAAAAAGACAAAAAAAGAAAGTGAGAGTTTTTTTTAAAAATGACAACTCAGAATAAAAAGGGAATTTGGAAAGTGAAGTCGAGTAATGAATGGGGGTGTCAAAAATTGCGAGACACGTGAAGGTATTTAATCAGCATTGTCTGACTTTCTCTGGGCCACGTGACTTGCAGCTGCGTTGCTATCTTTCTGACATTTGTAGTCATCCATTTAACATATATGGTTATAACTTACAACCAAGTGTCTTGTGGTTCTTATCCCTTGAGGCTTAAAAGTTAAAACTTAAAACTTGAGGCAGCTCGGATTTAAACGTGACAGTTTCCTACATACTCTCAAGTTTATGTCGTTGCGGATCGTTGCAAAATTCTTCGTCTCGGCCATTAGTCAGTGGAGCCGTTATTTAGCCTCTTTCATAAACTCACCAACACAGAGCCTAAAAATTAATTTTCCCAAAATGGCAAGGTTTCCCAAATTTTCTTTTTCAAAATTCAAAAGTTTTTCAATTTTTTTTTTAAACTTTCGTTAAAGTTTTCAAAGAAATCGTTAATACATCGGTTAACACCGATTTTAGTAACTTAGCTTACAATTGTGGCCGCAGTTAAGGACACTGTTCTTTTGTCGTGGAAATTCGATCGTACAAAAAAAAAGTCTTTCGGTCTTTTAAATCGACCGGAGATTATGGGGGACGGTTTCGCTTTGAGGCGAAAATTGAGTTTTTCTGAACACGCGCCAAGTTCTGGGCGTTTTGATCTAAATGTTCTGGTGGATTCTGCCATTAGACACTGTTTCGGTGAAACACCCGACAAGTTAATGGCCCGCTTAACGGATTTAGGCACGAGTTTATGAATTCTTTTTTCGACAAAAGCTCCTCCTAATCGCTTCCGAGTAATTCAGAAATAATTTTCAATTTGTACTTCAAGTCGAGTGTTATTAGATTAATAAGCAAGGTAATTGAAACTTGGTGAAATTGTCTTGTAATGCTCTTCTAGCAGGAAAATAAAATCCAACTGTCTTATAGAAATAAATATAATGACGAAAATATAATGACAAAAATATAATGACAAAAATATAATGACAAAAATATAATGACAAAAATATAATGACAAAAATATAATGACAAAAATATAATGACAAAAATATAATGACAAAAATATAATGACAATAAATGACCATAAATGACAAAAAACTGAGAATGATACGAAAAATGTATTTATGAAAAGAATGTACGTATGGTATATGAATAAGGGGCTGTCCATAAATTACTTAACACGTTTTTATTGAAATTTTATAAATGATTTTATAAATAATTTTATAAATGACAACATTTTAATCATAATAATCATAGTATCGATTGTTACGAATAAAATCTCAAGACGTATTGATTTTCAATAGATTAAGTACTGTCAAGTATGGCGACCAGAAGCAGCTTTTTCAAATTTTATCTAATTTATAAAAAGATTAATTTTCATATAAATTTTACGGTAATTTGTAGCTAAAAAATAATTGGACACTTACACCATGATGGACGCTGTATCGACATCTAGAAGCATGTCCAGAGCAGATGCATCTTCCTCCGATGTTAATTTCCTTTATTGAATAAAAAGCTCTTCGTTTATCAGCTATCGTGTCTCCATTGCGCCTCAAACTCTGAAGACGAATTTTAACAAATCTGGCTTGCGTGAATTCTTGAATTAATTCACTGTGATTAATAGCACCAGGTCGGCCACTTACTAAATGCGTATGAATCTGAAAACCATTAAAATGTACCATTATAATGTACCATTAAGATGTACCATTAAAATGCACCATTAAAATGCACCATTAAAATGTACCATTAAAATGTACCATTAAAATGTACCATTTAAATGTACCATTAAAATGTACCATTAAAATGTACCATTAAAATGTACCATTAAAATGTACCATTAAAATGTACCATTAAAATGTACCATTAAAATGTACCATTTAAATGTACCATTTAAATGTACCATTTAAATGTACCATTAAAATGTACAATTAAAATAATTTAATTTTCTAGAAAACGAAACTTTATTGAATTTTGTAATTTAGTTCTTTTTAAAATTTCATTCATTAAATTGATTTATTTTTATTAATTTATTTTGGTTTTAAATCGATTTTGTAATTTTTGCAATTCATTCACTGATTTGTAATTCATTCATTGATTTGTAATTCATTCATTGATTTGTAATTCATTCATTGATTTGTAATTCATTCATTGATTTGTAATTCATTCTAATTCATTCATTGATTTGTAATTCATTCATTGATTTGTAATTCATTGCATTCAATAACACGATGCGACATCTGATGAGACGCTTTGGAACTACCGAGAGTACGGTTTTAACCTGGCGGACAGAAAAGTAACTACTGACGGTCCAGCTCGCCTCTAGGGATTCCCAATGATTTTAAATTAACGTCGCAAGGTTTAATTCCGCTTTTTTTTTGCTTCCTCATAGGGAAGCATCGTGATGGTGACGATTTTCGATTTTTTTTACGTCGTAATTAATATTTTTGTAATTCTAGCTATAGTTCAAGTCTGACAATAAGATAAAAAATTAAAACGAAATCACTTTAGGAACGAGAATCCGCCCAAGTGCACCGAGGGTTCTAAAATTGAAACGAATTTTTGCATTAAGAGTTTTACGTAAAAGGATCGCACGGTGCCAAATACGGAAGAATGTTGGGTATTTTGGAATGGCGCGCCCTAAACGCCAAGACAGTGCGGTGGTTATGCCTACAAGCCATTTATCTTCCATTCTCTGTGTACATTGTGCCCGCACATGTAATTGCCTATCCTACATTCAACAAAACCACTGGCTCAATTATCGTTTCGTGGTAATTAACAATCTTTAAACAAACCTCAAATGGGCGGGAGTTGTTTAATATATCATTTGTTTTTCTCGTCAGCTTCGATCCCTCACTTTTAATTACACGTTTCGCTTTCTTCCTCTCCAGTTTGAACAATTTTTATTTGTTTATTCTCGCTCTTGTATTTTATAAATTTTTTGCGCCTGCATTTTATATTTTTTTGTGGATGCATTTTTTTGCGCCTGCATTTTATATTTTTTTGTAGATCCATTTTTGCACGCCTACATTTTATATTTTTTTGTGGATGCATTTTTTTGCGGATGCATTTTTTTGCGTCTGCATTTTATATTTTTTTTATGGATACATTTTGTTGCTTTTGTTTTTTTTTATTTTTGTGCCCGCATAGCGAGCCCTTGGTTTCATTTTCAACAGAAAATTGTCATATTTTCGATCGTTCCAAAAAAATTTATTTTCACCACGCGTGGCTTATGCTTCCAAACCTAATATCCATAGTTACTAGCCACCGAAACGATAGACATTTTTCTCAGTAGTTCCAAAGCGTCTCACCAGGTGGCGCATTGTACAAACGGGATTCCCATTCACTCTCTGGTTCCAAAGTTGCGCTGCCATCGTTTCGATCGTTCCAAAAAAAAATTAGTGTACACTTTCTTATTTCTATTTGTTTTGTATTATTTTGTTTGGGCAGAGGTAAAAAATGATAGAGCTTTTCCCACAGTCTCGAGTGTCTAGTTTCTAGAAAAAAGTCCCAAGGGACACTATTGTCTATTTTTTCTTGTTGATTCTACGATTCCGAGACTTCTCTGTGCTACTCCTTTCGACCTTCGTTTGTCTTTCCCTTTTTCTTGAATTTTTCAATTTTTTGTTCTTTCCAGGGCGACTACGTGAGAGTCCTTATAAGGTCTACGACTATACCGTAAATGGCCGGAATGTAGGGATCGCTCTTTTTGTCATCGGCTCCTCTCTTTGTCCAATTGATCTCTTCTCTTTTCTTTCCATTCCACTATCTTCTCTGACGTCTCGTCTCATCATCCCGTTTCTTCTTTCGCATGAAACCGAACGTGTACAACGACCTCTAATTAAAGTCACATTTCCCGGAAATCCTAGCATCTATTATCGACGTGTAGTATTGGTAATTATTATTTTTTTAAATTGTTCCTAATGTCATTTTCTTTATAAATAAATTTAAAATAAAATTTAAATTATAATATTAATAGCACCTAAACTTGTATCAACATTGACAACTTTTCGGCAAGTTTCCAAACTTGCCGAAAAGCTGGAAGTTGACGAAACTTGAGGAAAGGTTGGCAATATTGACACAAGTTTAGATGCTGTGTGGGTGATAATAATAATTTTAATAAATTAAAATACATAAAAAAATACATAATAATAAATAAAAAATTAAAATAAATAAATTAATAAAAAATACAAAGCTAAAATGTAAAAAAAAAAGTTGAATTACCTCGCCATTTTCCATGGGGGCTCGTCGTGAATAAAAGCTCGTGCAGATGACCTCGTCGTCCGTGGTGTAAGTGGGTTTGCCTGCGACAGGGGCGACTGAGTACCTCGTCCAACATTCTGCATCACTTGGTGCATAATACTGCCAAGCTTTAAAATTTTCCCCATCTAAGGACCTTTCCAAAATCCAAGCTGCTGGTCGTGGGGAATTTGCGGTCTTTAATATCACATATTCTATTTCGTATACCTAAAAGAAAATCATTTTTGATATAGAAAAGCAGTTTATATTGACACAAAGTGAGGTTATGTTTAAAATAATTATTTTCTTTTCGAATTAGAAAACAAGTTTCTCGTGTAGAAAAAAAGTGAGGTTAGATCTATTGTTTTCTTTCTTGAAAAGGAAAACAAGTTTGTCCTGTTTACAGAAAAGTGAGGTTAAGTGTGACAAGAACGATGCAGATTAATTTATCAATATTTCTGCAATATTTCAAGTTCTTGTCAGCAATATCATAAATTACATCTGCGCATATGCAGTGAATCATTAATACATGCACAGGAGCTGAAAATAAGTGTGACGGCCGTTCTAAGAATAAAAAGGCAAATTTAATTTGACACGAGTAAACACAATGCACTTTTGATGTACTCTGATCTAAATTGAAATCCAAGTCCATAAAAAATGGGCTCAAGTATAAGGATGGAGTGGTATCGTTCACGGGACCAAAATCTCCGCACACGCATACTTTCGTTCATAATGATAGATTGCATGCTTATGATACGGCAAACATGTTTTGGATACTTCCAGAACACTTTTGTTTTTTACCCTTTTGTTTTTAATGTATTTTTTACCCTTTTGTTTTTAGTGTTTTTTTACCCTTTTTACCCCTAGTGTTTTCTGAACTCTTTTTTAAACCATGTTTATCAATTTAAGGTTAGGAATGGTAAAATCGACTTCGATATGTATCTAGAAGTTTTTAAATAAATTAATAATAAGGAATTTGAACCCAGATTTTCGAAATTCAAAATGACGCGGATTCAATATGGCGGCAAGATTTTAAAAGTCTTCGAAATTAGATTGAAATTTGTCTCTTGCAGTTCTTCTTCTTCTTCTTCTCCTTCTCTTTCCACTGATTGGGAAAGGGAGATCAGTTTTCCCAAATTCAACATGGCGGATCCAACATGGCGGCCAAAAATGGAAGAATCAATCAAAATCGCTTGAAAATTGGTACTCAGGGGTTTCAAAAGTCGCTGATAACGAATCCGACGTCAGTTTTCCCAAATTCAACATGGCGGATCCAACATGGCGGACAAAAATGTAAAAATCAATCGGAATCGATTGAAACTTGGTACTCAGGGGTTTCAAAAGTCGCTGATAACGAATCCGACACCAGTTTTCCAAAATTCAACATGGCGGATCCAACATGGCGGACAAAAATGTAAAAATCAATCGGAATCGATTGAAACTTGGTACTCAGGGGTTTCAAATCCATAAGATTCGTCTGAAATTGGATACCCTTGGGTTTTCGAGGCATGAATTTGGCGTTAATTTCTAAAATTTCAAAAAAATGGATCGAAAAATAAAACCTGAAAGAAAAAGCAGAAAAAATAAAAATCGACTGACTGATGTATCAATGTGCTGCTAGTCCTTCAATTAATTTTCCTTAATTTCACACAATTAACATTCCTTTCGAGAAAAGGAAGGTTTATTTGTAAAGAATACTCGAGACGGTGGTTTCTAGAATTGCATCATGTTTATAGAGGTTCGAGTCTTTCCAGAAACGTTCCTGGGTGCATGTAATTCACCCCAGAGGAAAAAAAAAGAAAAACACAAGTCAGTGGGTTCTCACAGTGGGGCTGGCGCCGTCGAGTGCCGGTTTTAAAGTACCTTCTCCCACTTCTCGACAAGATGAGAGAATCATTTTACACACACGGTTTAGACTTTAGTATTTTCTTTATATTATCTGCAGAAAGAGGAATTCTCAGCAGGAGACGGAAGGTGTCCTAAAGACCCAAAACACCACTTTACACGCTTTGCCTCATAATCAACGGCTTGGCCTCCCACAAATTTTACTTTTTCTCCTCATTATGCCGGCCCTTTTGAACCTTTCTATGAAATTCACTCCCGAGTCTAGACTAGATTTTACATTCCAATGATGAAGAAAAAATCAACGGGAATTTACTCACTCGAGAATTCAGTCAATGAATCGTAAACATTGAGAATTGGAGTGCTAAGTAAACTGGCTTTTCAAAGATTTCGAGGTGGTGTAAAATAAAATGGTAAATGTAAAATCAATGGAAAGAAAAAGTACATAAGACAATGTACGAAATAAATAACAAAAATTCGTATCGATTTCTATCCATTCTTATTCTATCCATTTTTTCTTTTATCCATTCTTTTCTATTCTTTTCTATTCTTTTCTTCATTAATTTCTTTCATTCTTTTCTTTTTCTTCATTCTTTTATCTTCTACATATTTGAATATTCATCGAAAAAGCTGTATGGTAAAAATAAGAAGATATATCTTCTTATATTTTTATCTTCTATATTTGAATATTCATCGAAAAAATTAGATGGTAAAAATAAGAAAATATATCTTCTTATTTTTATCTTTACTCTGTTTTTGAAATCGCAGTTAAATAATCCCGTTTTGAAAATTGATATTCAGTGATTAATGATTTTTATACAGTTTTCGAGTTGTTCTGTTCTTGGATATACGAGACGCGGACTTGCAAGATTGATTGACGATCAACGAGTCTCCCACGATCGGGAGTTGTCTTTTTTATAAGAGGTCCATGTAAGGATGTGCCTGACATTAGCATCGAGAGACAAGAATGACTCTATAGTACGTACTCGAAAAGCACTTTAACGATTTTTATTTCCAATTCCCTTCTTTTCAGAATTTACCTAGTCTTATTGTCGTCGCCATCATTTTTTATTAAAATACAAAAGTGTATTTTAATAAAAAATGATGGCGACGACAACAAGACTAATTAAATTATTTATTTATTTTATTTTTTATTAAAAAAAATAAATTTTTGATGAGAATGTAAAAAATAAATTTTTGATGAGAATGTAAAAAATAAATTTATTTGGTTTTTGTTGTTACTTAAAAAAGTAGTGAGATAAGAAAAGGGTTCGACTGAAAATGCGTCGATTAGCGCTTTAACACGACTGCTGATTTTTCAACTAAGACAATTAGTTTTTAATGAGCACTAAAAAGACAATCGACATCTTTCTCGTTGAGCGACGAAACAGCATCGTATCGAGAATTAATTGCCCTTTGAAACATCATCAAAGTTGGACCACGTGGGCGATAAAGAAGGGGCACCTTTTCGCCCCACGCCTGGGAATGAATTAACTCTCACAGTTTTTTCTTTCTCTTCAGCTCTTTTTACTTACGTACCCTTGCATTTTAAATACTTAACCTATATCACGCGAGGATCACATTCCTTCTGTCGGCGAAAATAAAGACTGACGCAGAACAAAATTTTGAAATTTTTAAGGTCATGTCCAAGAACTCGGTTGATAAGTCAGAAATCTACGTTAATTTTTATTTTTTCCTGTAGTTTCTTTTTAAAAATAATAATGTTCAGACATTCATAACGAACTTGAAGGTCTCCTAGGATGATGCCCAAAATTTGAAAGAAATATCTTTTCTAGTTTCGCTGTAAGTAGTGAGAAAATAGTGAGTCGATAACAAACTTACCGACTTATCAGCTTCTCCCTACTTACAGCGAAACTAGAGAAGATATTTCTTTCAAAATTTGGAAATTATCGTAAGAAACCAAGTGCGTTATGAATGTCTGACTTATTATTGTTTTTAAAAGGAAATTTCAGACAAAAATAAAAATTAACGTAGATTCCTAACTTATCGACCAAATTCTTGGACATGACCTTAAACACAAATGGAATAATATACAAATGGAATAATATACGAATGGAATAATATACAAATCGAATAATATACAAATAAAATAATATACAAATCGAATAATATACAAATGAAATAATATACAAAACGAATAATATACAAATGGAATAATACACAAATGGAATAATACACTACTACAAATGGAACAAATTAGAAAAAGGCAAATAAAGGAAAGAATATGGAAAATTATCTCGCAACGAAAGAAGCGAAATAAAGGAATACAAATCAATTCCCTGTTTTATAAACTATTGAACTCTTCTTGAGAAAGTAGCTCGTTAGTTTGAGAGCAAGGGGCAATAAAAAGAGGATGCACAGGGTCAAGGCAAAGAAGAAAAGAAGGAGTCGGTGTACGAATGAGAAAAATTTTAAGAAAAATAAGAAGCAAAAATTCGAGAAGAAGACCTCCACAATGTTAGCTGGTTGCTCCACTTTGTTAAGAGCAAGTCAGAGAGTCTCTTAAAGGGACTCCCTTTATGGATATAGCACGGGACACGAGACCCGTTTAACTAAGGCTAAGAGCACCACTAATAAATTGGCATTGCACTATCTCCATAAATGGTAAGCTGCTGTGCAAGCATTCAAAGAAAATTTACGCTGCCGGTTCCTTGCAAACAACTTTTAAGGCACTGGTCCTTTTTTCATTTTTAAGAAATCAATTCAATTTAAGGTCAACTTGCAACATGTTGCCACTTTCAGTAAGTGCGTAAATTCGACTCTTTTAATTAAAATTTAAACGAACTTTAAGTATCGGTAGTAAAGGAAAGTAAAGGGATTCAATCGGACTCGAAAGGATGGAATTCGTTTATCCGTTTCGTTCATTTTGAGTCTGTTTTCAAATTTGTATTTGATTTTATCCTCTTGAAATATTTTAAATCCTTTTGAAACATTTTGAAAAACTATAATATTTTAAAATACGTTTAAAAACACTTGAATATACTTTAAAATATTCAAATACACTTAAAAAAGGTTTAAAAATATTTAAATTTACTAAAAATTACTTTAAAATGATTTAAAATGCTTTAAAATACTTGAAAATACTTGAAAATACTTTAAAATACTTGAAAATACTTGAAAATACTTGAAAATACTTGAAAATAATTAAAAATACTTAAAATTACTTATAAATAATTCCAAATACTTCCCCATACCTCAAAATATTTTAAAAATGCTTCAAAATATTTTAAACATTTCAAAATACTTTAAAATCTTTAAAAACACTTCAATATTTTTCAAAGTACTTAAAAACACTTCAAAAAGCTTAAAAATATTTAAATCTACTTAAAATTACTTTGAAATACTTTGAAATACTTTAAAATACTTTAAAATACTTTAAAATACTTTAAACCCTTTATATTACTTTATGATACTTTAAAAAACTTCAAAATATTTAATAATACTTCAAAATAGTTCAAAGTATCTTTAAATATTTTGAAGTCTTTGAAAGTAATAAAAAGATTTTTGAAGTATTTTAAAGTAATTTTTAGTATATTCAAATAATTTGATGTATTTCTTAATGTTTTTGAGTATTTCTAAGTGTTTTTAAATATTTCAAAGTATTTGGAAGTATTTGAAGATATTTTAAATTATTTTAAAGTAATTTAAAGTATTTTTAAATATTTTGAAGTATTTTAAAGTATTTTTAAGTATTTTTGAATATTTTGAAGTAATTTTAAGTATTTTTTAATATTTTGAAGTAATTTTAAGTATTTTTAAGTAAACTGAATTATTTTAAAGTATTTTTAAGTATTTTTGAATATTTTAAAGTAATTTTAAGTATTTTTAAGTAAACTGAATTATTTTAAATTAGTTTCAAGTATTTTGAAACATTTTAAAGTCTTTTAAGTACTTTTAGATATTTTGAAGTATTTTTAAATATTTTGAATTATTGGGAAGTATTTTTAAATATTTTGAATTATTGGGAAGTATTTGGAAATATTTTAAAGTAATTATAAGTCTTTATAATTATTTTGAAATATTTTAAAGTACTTTCTTATTTTCTAAATATATCTTTAAAAATTATGAAAAAAAATTTTATTGGAAATTAGGGAAAAGAAGGAAAAGTATTTGATTTTAGGGAATTTTCTTTAAAAAAAGGGGAATCGGGGGAAAAAGTGAACGAACTGTGATCCCTGTAATATACATTTCCGTTTTTATCAGCTTCTATTCGTTTTCTAACGTTTCTAGTCGTTTTTATTCATTTCTATTCCATCTTTCCGTTCCATTCGTTTCTTTCCGTTTACATTCTCCTTTGTTGACCCCCCTTCGTCAATTATGGATTCAATCAATCTTATTTCTCGCAATTGAGTGAAACATCTTTGTTTTCATCACAAACAATTAACTTTGTTTGGTGTTTTGATAATCCCGCAGCTCTCATGTCACTTTGAGGCGGGAATTTACATGTGTAGCATCAGTTCATTGAGAGGATAATCGGATCACGTCGTCTTGTGTTACTTTAATTCTGCCGGCCCAGAGAAGTAAAAACAAGTCTTCTCGTCTCGAATACCGAGTCATCAAGAAACAGAACCAATACATTCAATTTGTGAATTTGCATTTCAATGGTGAGATTATCTTTCATGTCGAGTTTACACATATTTTTTTGTGTCTGTTATCCAATAATTACATCAAAATTTCCCTAATTAACGAAAATGTAACTCTCAATTGAATTCACTTTATTGTGTTGACTGATAATTATAATAATAAAGTTTGTACATAATAAAGTTGTTATAATTATAATTATAATTATTATAAAAAATTCCATTTTTCTCCGTGTACAATTTAAATTTTAATTAGAATGTAATTTTTCTATAAATGTATTTTACATTTCGAAATTGTGAGTATGAGTTGAAAGTTAACGTGTCACATATACAATGGTAGCAGATTGGGTCTAAATCAGATTTCAGTAGTAAAGGAGGCACTCGAAAATGAATGGAAGCAAATTGCGAATGATTGAATTCTCAGACGACGAGACCGTTGAGGGATTAGATTTCGAACCAACAACTTCCAGCTTCTCATTCTACATTAATGTTCATTTAATATTTTACATGATAGAAGACTGGAGGGAAAGAGAACAAGATTTATTTATCCGTTTGAAAACAAATAGAAACAAGCGGCGATCGATTGATAAAGATAAAAACGTATAATGAACATAAACGTATAGAAAGGGATAGAAGCAAATGAAAATAAAAAGAACCTTTAAAAACGGATAATAACGCAAAATTAATTAAAAACTAAATTAAATTAGTTTAAAATTAAACAAATAATAACGTAAAGAAGCGTAAAGGAACATATGCAATCATAGAAGAAGGAATAGAAACGAATAAACACGAATAGGAACAAATAACAACGAATAGAAACGAATAAACACGAATAGAAACAAATAAAAACGAATAGAAACGAATAAACACGAATAGAAACAAATAAAAACGAATAGAAACGAATAAACACGAATAGGAACAAATAACAACGAATAGAAACGAATAAACACGAATTGAAACAAATAAAAACGAATAGACACGAGTAAAAACGAATAGACACGAATAAAAACGAATAGGCACGAATAGAAACGAATAAACACGAATAGACACGAATAAAAACGAACAGACACGAATAAAAACGAATAGACACGAATAAAAACGAATAGACACGCATAGAAACGAATAGAAACGAATAAGCACGAATAGAAACTAAAAAGGAACGTATAAAAGAGGATAAGAAAGAAAAGAAACTCACAAGTATAATGAAAATCGGACAAAGACGAATAAAATTTCAATCCGTTGCCTATTGACCAGATTCACTTGCGGTGAATCATGTTTTTAACATTAATAGAACCGGAATCAGACTGTTATTATTTTTATTAGTGTCGTTGTACTAAGCTCTAAAATTACAATGACCGAGGCGAATTGAGAAACACCGCGCGGTCTGCCACGAAGATTCCTTCTTCAGATTTTGGTCACCTGCCAACCGGTCTGAGTTGGTTGCTTTTATCGCTGGTATCTCGGCATCAAGTTGCCTGCCAAAAAGCTACCACAGCACGTGCTTTAGCCCTCGGCACTGCCAGTGGCGAACTTGACTCGTCTTTTCTCGACCCATTTTAAAAAAATAAATAAATCTCCCAACAAAAAATTCTCTATCGTTAAAAAAAATCATCACATTCATTCCTAGAATTTTCACCAAGATCCTCTTACTAATCGTTTCAATTTCTTTTTCCTCGTAAGAATTGGCAAACATCTTAAAACTGTATTTTTTACGGTGAAAATTTTTTTTGCAATTTTTATTTTTTCGTTTCGCCTTACGACAATTTGCAACTAAGGTACTTTTGTGCACTGCAATTATTCGCGAAAGAGACGGTCCATGATCAGTGTCTTGTTTTTTTTCTTTTCTTTCTTGCTCTGCTTTTTATCAGTCTTTCTCACCGGGAGATGGATGTAAAAATAACCAGAACCCGAACGCTCGTTTCAAGCTCAATTATAGTATTAAAGCAACGCTAAGACCGACTTGATTCGTATGTAATGAGGATAAATCGATTTTCCAACAACCAATAAAACTGGGTAGAAAAACATGCTTTTTTAGCATTTCCAATTGTATAAATATTCTACTGACTTTGAAGCTCGCTTTGAAGCGACCGCGCTTGTTTGTTAACTTTTCTTTCAAATTCTTTTTACTTCCGCTTTTGTTTCTACCCGTTTCAATCTGCTTTTATACCTTTTTATCCGTTCTTATTAATTTCTATGCAGCCTCCCTCGATACTATATACATATATCCGTGGTACTATATAGTTTTCTTCAAATCCTAACGTTCGTTTTAAGCTAATTCTTTTCGCCTTTCAACGATCTAGTTTGGCCCAAGCTGGCGCCAAGATAGAATTTCTCTGCTTTTTTGCAGTCTAGAGAATTTTTGAGTTATGCATTGCTGTAATTAGATGACTTCTAGCAGTTGCATTTGCGCTAACAGTCTCAGGCTGTCGCGTGCTCCGACGGATTTCGTATCTTAACGCCTTCATTATCCGGATGTGTATTTTAACTGCATATCAATTATAGCAGCTCGAAACTGAGCGTGGGTGGACCAATTAAGATTGCAATAACACTTGACGATTTAATTATAATACAGACGTCCCTTCTGGCAAACATTTTTCTAACATTTATACACTACAGACTGTTGAAAAGTCAGCTTTGATTTTCACTAGCTGATAAATTTGATTTTTAACAAATAAAAACTTTAATTTTTAATAGCTGATAACTTAAATGTTTAATATCTGATAACTTTGATTTTTATTTCTAATTTTCTATTAGCTAAATTTCTAATAGCTGATAAGTTTAATTTCTAATAGCTGATAAGTTTAATTTCTAATAACTGATAACTTTAATTTCTAATAGCTGATAACTTTAATTTCTAATAGCTGATAACTTTAATGTTAAATATCTAATAACTTCGATTTTTAAAAATAAATTATCGTTTTGATCAATTTTAATGTTATAATTGCATTATTAGTTGGTGTAGTAACATGTTTACGTGACGTATGATAAATGAGCGAGTTTACACCCGCAAGAAGAAGTAAAATGAAAAAAAGTGTTCCCTGCATAGTCTGAGGTCTCACAAAAGTGCAGCAGTCTCCTGGGGCTGGTCCAGAACAGGCGACGTCTTTATCACTCCGACAAGAGGATTGAAAAATGTGGACTAAAGCATCCACAATTTATCTACGTACCGCCTCTAAACACCCAAACAGATTCAATATTTATCCAAAAACATTTATAAAATATATCCTTTAACTAGCTGTTTAATATTAATAAAATAAAAATAAAACAATATTTGTAAAAAAAGAAAATTATCAGCTACTAATTATCGACAAAATCTTTACTAAAAAAAAAAGATTCAGATGCTCAGAAAACTTTATAAAAGTATATATAATACTCTATAATACTATATATAATACTCTATAATACTATATATAATACTCTCTAATATTATATATAATACTCTATAATACTATAATACTCTATAATACTATAATACTGTTGTAATAACTTTATAACAGTTTTAGAAAATTGTTATGAAAAATTTTTTTGAAAAATGTTTTTGAAAAAAGTTATCATTTAAAAACATTTTGAAGAAAAATGGCTCTTTTGTGAATAAAAGAATCGAAAACTTGTTAAGAAAACTTGAATCGACAATGGAGTGAAATTAGGGAGGATTTAAGGTGAAAATAAAATAGATTGAATAATGGACGGATGGCACGTGAGTTTGCCAGTATTTTGCCCCGGATTATGTCAACTTTGATGGCAATGGCCTTGCACAGAAAGCCTTGGGGATTTGAAAGCTTTTGTGAGGGCAAAAAGAGCACTGAAATGCCACTCGACGACTGCTGGAGTGAATCCACATTGTCCATGGATTAACGAGTCGAGAGATCAAGGCGCCCCTTTTTATTTTTTCCGTCTCTTTTCTTTACGTACAAATGGTTCGATGAAGCTATTGCAGCTCACTTGAACGCATTAAGCTACCTTAATAATTGCTCCACCTGTCCAGAGTTTTCAACAGCATTCAAAAAAATCTGCATTTTTAAATGATTCCAAAAAAACTGCATTTTTAAATGATTCCAAAAAAACTGCATTTTTAAATGATTCCAAAAAATCTGCATTTTTAAATGATTCCAAAAAATCAAAATATGAAAACAAAAATATTTAAATATTTAAAACAAAATTTCCTAGTATCGTATATTTTTGTTTAGAGCCTCGTAATTTTTTGTACAGTTTAAGAAAATCTGACCTAAAAATTTCACGACACGGCTTTCAGTCACTCTTGAAGACAGGAAAATAATTTTACATTTTTCGTTAGAAGAGATTTTGTAAATAATGTGTGTAATTTTCGTGTTTGCCAGGATTAAAATCATAAAAAATGCAAGTTGAGGAATAGCCGGCAATTATTGCGAGTGACCGTGGGAATTGAATTACGAGATAAATTCGTAACGTTCCTTGGCGTTCAGACTGGCGCGTTAATAAAAACCAAATGGCATCTCAACCTGTAAAAAGGCACTTGACTATACCCGGTGCCGAAGGCAGCTCGTCGCAAGAGCTCCTTAATTCGCACGAGCACGCACCAGAGAGCAATCTAGAAAAGGAAATTTTCATCCATGTAAGGAAATGTAGTTTTCATAAGTGTCAAAACTTTTTTCTCATCAGATCTCTCAATTCGGAATGACTTTTTATATTTTTTGTTTTTTAAAAATATTTTTATACATTTATTCATTTTTTGCTTCCTCATACGGAAGCCTTGTTTTATTTTATTTTTAAAACTTACTTCTTTGAAGTTATTCCTTTATTATTATTTGTATTTAATTTTCATCTATTTATTTATAGTTCTTTTTTTCTTTTTTGAATTTAAATTTTTCAACAAATTTTCGGTTCCAATTTAGATAAATTTTTACATTATTAGAATATTTTTTGCTTATAAAAGATACAAATTCCATTAATTTGTTAATTTGAAGTATCGAATAATGAAAACCAAATAAATAATAATAAATAATAATAATAAATAATAAGAATAAATAATAATAATAATAAATAATAATAATAAATAATAATAATAAATAATAATAATA
>WNHD01000534.1:0-29327 GCA_011057455.1 Ganaspis sp. Gsp50
TTAACTATCAGCGCGTAGAATATAGCAAATGTTACTTAGCAATCGTCGCGTGAAAAGTGGCAATTGCTATTTAGCAATTAGCGCGTAGAAAATAGCAAACGTTACTTTGCTAACAGCGCATAAAAAATAGCAATCGTTACTTAACTATCAGCGCGTAGAATATAGCAAATGTTAATTAGCAATCGTCGCGTGAAAAGTAGCAATTACTCTTTAGCAATCGTCGCGTAGAAAGTAGCAATAGTTATTTAGCAATCAGCGCGTAGAAAATAGCAAACGTTAATTAACAATCGTCGCATAAAAAGTAGCAAACGTTATTTTATATTTTTATTATTTTTGTCACATTATTGTCTATTCCTGTTATTTCCTATTTTCTACTTTATTGTTGACTATTTCCAAATAAATTAGTTTGTCCCCTCATTTTCTCTTTTCATTTTATAACTCAAAACCTTTAATTCCCTATTTATCCTTCGATGCTTGTAATTATATTTTATAAAAATAGACAACATATTTATCCTCTCCGGCAAAAAGTGGAGATTTATTTCGGCTTTTGAGTAGAACAAAAAGGAATAAGAGCAGAAAAGGAAAGGAAGCGTTAGAAGGAAGCCGAATAGACACAGAGACCTACATTATTATTATGATGATTGTTGTGCCACCTCGACATATCTGGATGTGGGTTTTCGAGGAAGAGCAGTAAAGTCTGCAAAATCACCGCAGACCGCAGATTTATGTGAACGCCTTCAGTTGCGGCCTTAAACATTTACCAAGGCGAGGAAGCATAAGAAAAAACATTAGCGTATAAGGGCCCGTGCCGGTACTTATAGATAGTTTCTGTCGGTATCGTAAATTACTCTTTACGCCCCAAAAATTTTAGTGCCGGTCTCCTGGTCATGCGTCGCCCACTCACATTTAATCCACTTCCAAAAAGGCCGTTTTTTTAATTGCACATTTCAAAGTTTGCACAATTTTATTATTTGGACGAAACGAATCCGAATTTTAGATTAACAATAGTTTTATTTGGTTTAGATCTGCTTTATTGTATTTGCAATTGTTGTTAATTGTTTCGAATTTGGTCCACAATTATTTTTTTAAGTGGTTAACCATTTTTTCTCTACTATTTTTTGCTTCACTATTTTTTGCTTCATAATTTCTTAATCGCCTTGCAATTCGCCTTTTAAAATTTTTAAGGTTTGGAATGTTTTGGATTGGTTTAGATTTTTTTAAAAAACGTAATATAAAGATAAAAATGTTTATTTTAAACTAATAGAGACTTTTTCAATTAAATTAAAAAACTACTTTAATTACTTTCTTCAATTAGTTTACAATTTTTTTTGTATGTGCAATTTTGTAAATTTTTTGTAAATTCGTTTGGTTTTGGTCTTTAGTTTTGGATTTAATAAACATTTGTCCGTTACTGAAAAGATTATTCTTGGGGTCTGAAGAAGTGTGGAGAGGATAAAAAAGTAAAATTGACCAGTCAGACTGTCGATAAGTTCACGTGCAGATTCGGAGGGTCCTTGGTTCACAGTAGAAAATATATCGTGCATCTTAAAAAGGCATTATGCCTTACGATGTTCTGTAGCTACTGCTGAATTTCATTATCATATGTTGCTCGCATATGCATATCGCCACTGTACCAGGTTCGCGTACATGCGTATCTTAAAGGACTGAGTGCATACGCACATACAGGAACAATAACATGTTGCCAAGACACACAAAAGCTCTCACTTTGATAAAAACCACTGTTTATATTTTTCATGGCTGTCTTTTGTATACCAGACATTCTCCAGAAGCACGTTTTCACATTTGTTTCAATTTTCGCCAAGTCATTCTACACTCTGTCCAATAATTTCGCAGCCAATTTTTTTACAAACAAATGAAACACATATTGTTTCGGCAAATGCTGTTTTGTGAAAATTCTGTTTTTTTTGGCTTTTTGTGAAAGCGGCAAGTCCGAAAATTTTGGAAAATTAGTTCCATGATATGTAGAAGAGGTATCTTAAAGAAAAGAGCAGTTTGAAAAAGTGGAAGATAGTATAGTGTCAAAAATTTTTGGGAGAGTAAATCGAAGATTTAGGAACGAAATTTTAGAAATGTGTTTAAAATTTTGGAAGAGCAACGATTTTGATCTTTTGGGGAAATGTTTTCTTAGTTTTTTTTTCTTAGTGGCACCAAAATAACGATATCAATAACTTAGAGTAGATCCAACTTTAAGTTACAGCATCGTTTCTAGACTGAAAAATACTTCCGAAATTTTGGGAATGCTGCTCTCTTGAAAGTTTGGATGCGCTACTTTCTCAAGAATTTCATTCGATCGCACTACACACTCAAAATTTTGGTCAAGCTGCACTTTCAAAAAAATTGAACACACTGCTCTCCTAAAAATTTCGTCATACTACTCTCCCAAAAATTTGGTACTGCTGCTCTCCTAAAAGTTTCGTCGTGCTACTCTTACAAAAGTTTAGTACTGCTGCTCTCCTAAAAGTTTCGTTGTGCTACTCTCCCAAAAATTTGGTACTGCTGCTCACCTAAAAGTTTCGTCGTTTTCGTCGTGTTACTCTCACAAAAGTGTAGTACTGCTGCTCTCCTAAAAGTTTCGTCGTGCTACTCTCCCAAAAGTTTGGTACTGCTGCTTTCCTAAAATCTTGATCGTAATACTTTTCCAATAGTTTTCCACTGCTACTCTTCCAAAGGTTTATTACTACTGCTCTCCTAAAAGTTGTGTCCTACTACTCTCCTAAAAAATTCGTCGTGCTACTCTCCCAAATTTCAAATTTTGGTGTCAATTTTTCTGTCCAAAATCCTTGCCAACTTTTCTGGCGTTTAAAGCAACTTTCTGAATGGGCAACCTTTGAAAAAGAGTATAAAAAGTAGAAAAATGGAAATGACGAAACTGTTTGAAATTTCGATCGACTCGATAATCGAATTGCAGAGGTAGAACGTGGTGAATGGGAAAGGTAGACAGAATCGTGACAACCGCAGCTGGTATGGCGTTTAACGCGTTCGACGATGCGCGAATCGCGCATGGTAGCATTCTTACAAGTGCGAAAGACCTTTGCAGAAATACGATACCGTTCACCAGGAGTGTTCTCCGATTCTGGAAAAAGGTACACGAATGCGAATCGGCGATTATCGTCGTTCTCTTCAGCATCCAGGAGCACGAGGTCCTTGTAAATTCGAATTTATATCACTCCCGGTTGTAAAAATAAAGACTGAGACCATGTTCTCCGAGGCCCCATATAAAAAGGCTTTTTATCACGGTTATTATAAAGTTTCTTTTAGTACCTTCGATTATTACACATTTTTACATCCCTTTCTTAAAATATCACGCGCACATTTCCAGCTACTCGTTTTTTCTCCCAACACGTGCAAATAAGTCAGTTTCACTCGTCTCTTCATTTTTATTTAAACTGGAACCATTTCTTACGTTTCGTCAAAATAAGTCGTTTTTTGTTTAAGATCAAGTGGACAAATTTGTTCAAGTTATTTGAATTTGTTGACAATTAGTTTGTACGAAAAAAGCAATTTTCGAATTCAAGTTGTTTTTGCTCAAATTTTTTTGTTTCAACAATTTTTGTTCAACATTTTGTTCAACTTGAAGCAATTTTCAATTTTAGCGATCTTTGTCGTTGTTGCAAAAACTGCGATGTTTTTGTATAAGCTACGGATTTTATTTTCAATACTTTGCATTTTTATTTAAATCGAAGCATTAAAAATCGCAGTCACTTGAAAAAGAAGTGGCGTCACCTAGAGTAAATTGCAAGACAGTTTACTCGAAAAAAAGTGGTACACAATGCCTTTAAAGTGTGAAATTATTATTTCTTGCGTTCCTTTGGAAGCACCGCCCAATAACTAATAACCGCTTCTTCCCTTAAAGGAATTTTTACCAGATAAACAAAAACCTAATTTCAGACGAAAATCGACTTTCAATTCTTGAGCAAATATGACAGAAAAAAAGTGAAGAAAAAAGTGTACAAAAAAGTTTCGGTACATTTGTTCTCGTTAAAACGTGTTAGCATCTTTCGTTAGATTAGACTCTTCTTCCTTGTCACTTTTAAGTATAAAAAAACCTAAAGTTCTATTCAAGCCGAACTGAATAAATAATTAGATATTCGAAGAACGACTTCTCCATTCTTCGCTATACAAATAGGGCAAGAAACCTCGTACCTGTTTCGTTTCAGGAATAATTTGCATTTCTTATTTTGCTTGTGGGTCTAATTCACGAGCAAACTCATTCCTCGTCTCAATAATACTGTCATGCATGCGTAAACGAAGAAACTATGTGTGTGCTGAAAAGCGGACTTGTAGGTGCGAGAAAGAGACATAAGAATATAGAAGAATCAAGGGACAAAGGGGGAAGGGGTTATTCCAGCATTCGTGCACGATGGCATGTGCACGAATATGCATGTGCTGCAACATGTCGAAGCAGTTGGACGCGTGACCAGACTCAGCAAATTTGCCTTCGAAACCTTTCGAGCCTTAACGATCTTTCGTCTTGTCAGTGTAAATTAGCTCCAGTAGATCATAACCTGAAAAATTGTCTCTTCTACTTGTTCTTTTAAAATTGTTTTTACTATTTTTGATAAAAAGTAGGACATTTTTAATTATTATTTATTTATTTGTATTTATTTATTTGTATTTATTTACTTGTATGTATTTATTTGTATTTATTTATTTGTATTTATTTATTTGTATTTATTTATTTGTATTTACTTATTTGTATTTATTTACTTGTATTTATTTATTTGTATTTATTTATTTGTATTTATTTACTTGTATTTATTTACTTGTATGTATTTATTTGTATTTATTTATTTGTATTTATTTACTTGTATGTATTTATTTGTATTTATTTATTTCTATTTATTTATTTGTATTTATATACTTGTATGTATTTATTTGTATTTATTTACTTGTATGTATTTATTTGTATGTATTTATTTGTATTTATTTATTTGTATTTATTTACTTGTATGTATTTATTTACATTTATTTATTTGTATTTGTTTACTTGTATGTACTTATTTGTATTTATTTATTTGTGTTTATTTATTTCTTTATTTAGTAAAATTCAATTAATAACTTTCTCATTGATGAGAATTGTTAATTTTATTCTTTTCCGTGCATGATTATTTAGAAAACGAAATGAGAACGTTGGGTTTGGATTTCTACATTCAAATAATTCGCGCCAACCACTAGAGGGCCAATAATCGTCGCTCAGCCAATCAGAGCTTCCCACTCAAGTTCCGGACACATGGCCAACAACCAAACCAAACCAATTTTTATATTTGACTATTGAACAGAACCAGAACTTTCTTTCATTTAATACCAATCATTTTAGTTTCATTAATATTATTTTCATAATATGTTATAATGAATGAAAGAGGAACAAACTTCTGTGGACTTCTTCTATTTATCCTCGTTCTATTCAGTGTCTCTTAAGCCTCTAAGGTCAAAGTTGAGGTTAGAATTCCGCAATTCGTTTTGGATTGCTTTTAAAAGATGCTTAAAATTTGTTTGAAGTGTCTTTTTACATTAAAGTGTAACTCAACGATAAGAATGAACATTTCACATCGCTTATTTCTTCCTTATTTTTAAAGGAAGAACAAAAACGTTCCATATTGCTTATTTTTTCTTTATTTGAAAAAATAAAACAGAATCGTTTTATATAGTGTATTTCGTCTTTAAATTAAAAAATACAACAAAAATGTTTGGTGTTGTTTATTTCTTCCTTATTAAAAAAAAATAAAGTTGATTAAAAAAACCATTTACGTTTTTAAAAATATCCCAAGTTTAATTATTAACTTTTTTCCATAAAGATTAAAGGACTTTAAAAGTTTTTAAAAAGCGAAACTTTATGCTGATTAGATATCAAGGATTTGACGTAGAGGAGGATGTAATTACAATTTTTGGAGCGTAATGAAGGAAGCAGGGTCCAATTTGCTTTGAAGGTTGGTGATTCACGACATCGACAAGTGATTCAGGAGAATATCGATATCGCGATAGGCAGTCGATAAGCGAGCATGTTACGCGCGTTTACGATCTCGTATCGAGAAGCCATGGAACAAAACGAGCATTTCTTATCGATTGAACGCGTTGGTAACAGCGGGTTTATTAGCGCTACGATAACACGAAGGCGTGTCCTTTAAAGACACCTCGAGATGGATCGTTTCATTCTGATGAAAATTGTTCCAAAGATCATTCACTATCTTAACCGGTATTAACATCAAATTAAAATCGTTTAGTATAGTTTAATCAGTTCAATTTAATTAGCTCCTTCACTTGCTTCATCTCCTGATTCATGATCATAAAATCAACCCACTACTGTCATACAAACTTTATCCTCATTAACAACATTACTCATTTTGTTTTATTTCTTTTCTGTTTGTGTATTTTGCACATTTTTTTCAAAATGTGCGATTTTTGACTTTTGTTTTTCTTTAATTTCAAGATTATTTATATTTAGTTTGTTTTAATTTTGGTTCTAGCTGGAAGATGGTCTTTTATTTATTTTCTTCCGATTATCTGTCATTTAGCTAAAGGGGTTTATTTAACTGGATGTGGAAAAACAGGTAATATGTGAGCGAATTTATAAGATGTATGCGCAAAAGTGAAAAAAGCAGGGGGAGATTATCAAGGACAAGATAATGACGATTAAAATAAATACAAATATTTATCAATCTTTAAACTCTAGATAAGTGCTGCTCATTATTTATTTAAATGCACACAAAGATGCAAATATCAGACTCTTAAATGACAAATATTTTTTATTTGCAAATACTTTTTTTGTAGCAACAACTTTTTGTTCTACAAAAAGAGATTTTTCTTTTTTAATACTTTAAGATTACAAAATTACTCTAGAATTATTAATTTTTAAACAAAATGGCGGTTTTTAATATACAAACTTTTTCGGAAAGATTGATTTCCACAGAAAAATTTAATCTCGAATTCACAGAAAGGCGTTTTGAGAAAAGATGAAATTATCAGTTTGGTGGTTTTAAATGTTGCAAGTGCTATTTTGATCATGTTGGTTGTTAAATGAACCGATGATAAGAAGTGAGATGAAAGTTGCATGCGTTGCAGTTTATTATTAGCAGTCTCGTGTTCTCAAGATTCACATCCGACCTCTTGCAACAGATATCACTAGGGGGTAAAGTAATTAAATGATAGGAGATTATTATTTCTCGTGGAGTGTTAGCTACTTATCGATATTTCTTGATTACTCTGCTCCTCTCAAGTGGCACGTGACACCCCTCGGACTTTGGATTGACCGTTAATATTGTTGACGAGTTTACTCTGTTAATTTCCATTCAATTTTTTACATTAATTAAGAAAACCAGTTTCACTCTGAAATGAGGAAACTTTTCCACATCTCCGTTACTTTTGTCGCAATTTGCAATCGAGCACTGAATAATGTACGTGTCAAGAGCTTCGATTTTGCGTATTTGAAAATCGTGTATTTTTCGCAGTGTATTTATCGTAGGTGTATTTTTTGCACGTGGATTTTTCGCACATCGATTTTTGCAATAAAAGCAATACAATGGGAATTTTTTATAATTAGAAGTCGAGTTAGAAGTATTTTCAGATGAAGAATGTTTATTGTAAAGGGAGTATTTTTATTAGAAGGATGATTAGAAAATAGAGGCTTCTCAAAATATTGACAAAAGTCGGAAGTACTAAATGATAAAAGCAGTCAATAACCGTAAGTTATCGATTTCTTTGCGTTAGAGACAACGTTTAAACTAGCTATCGTCTGCAGAAACATTTTATCATTTTTCCTTCCTTGACACTTTATTCTTTCCTGTCTTTTTATCAACAGGAAATGGTCGCCTGCTTTCGAGTATAAGGCTGATAAATTCTCGAGTTTGTTACCATTTTTCAAATTGCAATTTTATTAAATTTGCAATTGTATTAAATTTGGAATTTTATTAAATTTGCAATTGTATTAAATTTGCAATTGTATTAAATTTGCAATTGTATTAAATTTGCAATTGTATTAAATTTGCAGTTTTATTAAATTAACTACAAAACATCCAAATTGCAATTTTATTAAATTACACAAAACTTTCTTTTTCGCAATTTGCAGGTTATATTTTTCACTCTCGTTCATCTGGATGATCTAGGTACGATTATAGATCGACGCTTTGAAATTCCAACTTTTCTGTGGACTCTGTGGTTTCGTGATTCTCCGTTTATTGCGATTCTCGATTCGCCAATGTCTGACCGAAGCTACAAAAAAATGCTCAGCTCTCTCCAGACCGAAAACAATGTGCAGTTTGACTTTTTTTTGCTTTATCAAAACGACAGTGTGTCTTTCGACGACGTCTCACGATTGTATCGAAAATACATTAAACGTCAAGCAAGAAGGATTGTCCAGAATTGAACAACAATTGAATCAGCCATGTCACAGGAAAACTCCACCTCGTTCTTCAATCACTCTTGAAATTCTATTGCTGTTTAAGGCAAATTACTTGATTGGCTCCAGCGCTATCTAACTTATTGTCATAATAGTTTCCCACATTGTTTTAAATAATTCCAGCTTTACTATCTATTTTCTGATTAGGACAATAATAATACCATCCTTTGCTAATCACTATAAAAATGTTTTCATCCTTTGCTAATCACTATAAAAATAATATTGTCATCCTTTGCTAATCACTTTAAAAATAATATTCTCATCCTTTGCTAATCACTATAAAAATAATATTATCATCCTTTCTGATCACGACAAAAAAATTGTTTTTTTTTCTCACGATAAATGTATTGTTATACTACTGAATTTTTACTTTTGGGATAAATTAACAACAGTTGAAGAGAATAATTGGACTCGAAAGTAAAAGTTGAAAAACGAGTTTCGAAAATTGGAAAACTCTGAATGGAAGCATAGAAATTTGGCGAAGATGACTCTTGGCTTTTTTTGTTTCGTGGAGTTAGATTCGAGTATAGCTATCCGGCGGAAGTATCGTAACGACACGCGTCTAGTATTTCATGAGAACTGTGACGGCGTGGAAAAGGGTGAACATGTCACGGGCAGCCACCGTATATGTACTCCCATTACAAACCCAAGCTCGTGGGACGTTGACCGGGCATTATTATTCATATTTCTCATTCGTTCGCCTCCTATGGAGTCAACTCTTAACGACACCATACAATATACAGTCGTGCCTTACACTCCTTCTTGTGCAAATCTTGCATGTAATACAAGAAGAAGTCAGTTCTTCCTGTTTTTTATCAGCTGTTGAAAAATCCCCATTTTTCCCACACCCAAGAATGCACACAGCGGAAACACAACCGGAAAAACCGTAAATTTTCCTTTCTGTATAATAAACAGTACTAGCAGAATAATACTAATTTTTTACTTCCCAGACTTCTTATTCATTAATATCCAATTGCGGAAAATTAAAGGAAAATTATTTCAATTAATAATAATAATAATAATAATAATAATAATAATAATAATAATAATAATAACAACAATAATAATAATAATAATAACTCGTAAACTATCACTCGGGATTTGACTCGGGAAGATTGTTTTTAGCCTTTTTATATAATAATAATAATAATAATAATAATAATAATAATAATAATAATAATAATAATAATAATAAATAATTTCGAGAAAATTATTTGATAATTTTAAAGATTACTTTACATATTATTTTGAAGATTATTTCTAGGATTATTTTGAAGATTATTTCTAGGATTATTTTGAAGATTACTTTACAGATTGTTTTAGATAAAAGTCGCCGGTGTTTTTGATTAAAAAATACAAAATTGGCAGGAAGGGATTATTTTGAAAATTTGTGAGAGACGGGCATCAGTTGAAATATCAGAGGAAGCTGAATCTGGCGGTCCAATTTATGCACAAAATTCATTTTTACTGCCAAGAAGCGAGGTAATTGAGGCGCCCGATTACGGTTGATAATTTAATGTTGACTTGACATTTTATTACATTCGAAATATTCTAATGGGACGTGTAAATTGGAGCGGTGAAATGCACGGGCTAATTGGTCCACTACGTGTGCAGATGCTTGACATAATTGAGTGAATTTACTAGAGAGTCAGGCATCCTTTTTGCTCAAATGCCCGATTCATGGGATAAAATAATGTCATAATATTGACAGTATAAAAACAAAGTTTTTAATGCATCTCTTTAATAAAAGCGACTAAAAGCACTTTCAGGCTTTTTTGCAACCGCACTTAAATTATCAATTATATTTTCGGCCCTATCTCCCAGAATTTATGCGAAACTCAAGTTTATAAATGACAAAGTTGACGAAAATTTCCGCAACAAAGTTTAAACAAAATCACAATTTTTAAACCGTTTTTTTTAAACCGTTTTTTTAAAACCGTTTTTTTAAACCGTTTTTTAAATCATTTCTTAAACCGTTTTTAAACAATAACGACATTTAGTTGGAATAGCATTGAATTTTAACAACAAAATTCAAGCACGAGTAACATAAAAAGAATTTAAAAAAACCGTTTCACGAGGGATGTAAAAAATATGGTTACATTCTTTGAACAAGCTGGATATTTAAATTTGGGATACAAAAATTGTATAATAAAAACAAATAAGCGAGGTGTATGCAAGCATATTGTGTTTGTTGAATGAAGGGATATTTAATAAAAAGAAGTTTAAGACAATTTAAAATCTGGAGAAGGGTGGGATTAATAAATTCATATAAAAGCCTTTCGGGAATTCTACACGTGCAGAGTATATATCATCAGGTGCATATCCTTACCATGTGTTTGAGATTCTGCATTTTGTATGCACGTTTTGAATTTAAATCCTTGAACTCGTTTTAATTTACGTCCGGGAGCCTTGGAATCATCAAATTCGTTATAAAAGTTCAAAAAGGAAGGCAACATCCCCTTATGTTAAGTACGATAATTACTGACGACGTTGCTTACCTTCTGAATATACATATAACGTTTTAAGGGCGAGAGGGCCGGAAAACAGGTGGCAAAGGTATCAAGATATTCGTAACAATTTGAACGAGTCGAACTAAAATAATAATACTCCTTTTTTCTTGAAATTGTCATTTTTTTGGAACACTTGTCTACAGTGGAACCTCTATAATCTTTCATGAAATTATCAATTCTTAAAAAAGTCTAAAACCTCTCTAATCTTTCTTGAAACTATTACTTTTTGGAAACCCTTATTTGCAGTGGGACCTCTCTAATCGTTCCTGAAATTATGATTTAAAATTGAACAGACAATTGAATAATTTGCAAATGAAAAAATCGCAATTGAGATAATAGTAATTGTACAATTCGCAATTCACACAAATTTTAATTGTTGTAATTTAGTTGACACCATTTTTAATTGAACAAACAATTGAATAATTCCCAATTAAAAGATTCGCAACTGAATAAATCGTAATTGAAAACTTCGCAACTGAATAAATCGTAATTGAAAAACTCGCAACTGAATAAATCGCAATTGAAAAATGCGCGATTGAAAAATTCACAATTGAAAAATTCACAATTGAAAAATCCACAATATAAAAATTCACAATTGAGTAATGCGCAATAAAAAAATTTACAATTGAACAATTCGCGATGAAACAATTAACGATTCTGCAACATTAAAAACTACATTTTGATGTATTACACGTGTAATACACACATGTATTACACACCTAATACATTTATTAACAGCATTTAATCTACATATTCATGAAAAATTCGTCCTAGATGAAATTACATTCGAAAATTGCTTGCAAGGAATTGACGATACAAAAATCGATGAAGCGTGACTTCCCTATTTTTATCAATGATCCATGGCTTATAAATAATAATTTGGTGACTTTTAGATGACGGGAATATGAGAAAAGAGGATAAATATGAGGCGAAAAAACAATAAATCGTTGAAAAATGACGGTATGGTATTGTGGAGGATTGGTAACGGGTCTGAGGCTTCCTGTATTTATGTACAAACCGCACAGCTCGGGAACGACCGGACCCTCGTGCAGGATATCCGACATTTAATCTGATTTCTAGATTACACTCTTGCGAGCTACGATAACAAAGCGCTCTCACTCTCAGACTGCCCTTATTACCATCAACCCCTCTATTTTTCCACTCCCATTTCTTCTTCCCTTTAATCTTTCACACGTGACTTTTCAACTCATTCCAAGTCAACGTAACGTAATTTTTATCTTCACCCGCAAACTTTCTTTTTCATAGAACGGGTTTGATTATACGAGTTATGGAAAATGTTCAAATTTTTTGTCTATTACAATGTAGCAAATTTTTTTATGACTCGAAAAAATGGTTGTAATGAAATCACGAGTAGAATTGTAGTAGGAATATTGTCGTGTGTCATGTTCTTGTTTCAACCGTCTTCTTGCTTACCGCGAACTTGAATCAGATTACTTCTCACAAATCAAAATAAAAGCTTGATCCTGCGTCGCCACATTTTTATCTCAACTTCCGGCGATTTATTTCCCACTTTCGATTCATCATATGTTCAAAGAAATAATTCTATTTCACGACCAGGCAGAGTTCTGGATTAGAGAAAATTAAATTAATTAAAAATTAAATTAAATTTATTAAAAATTATATTAAATTAATTAAAAATTATATTAAATTAATTAAAAATTTATTAAATTAATTAAAAATTATGTTAAATTAATTAAAAATTAAATTCAAATATTAAAAATATGTGACTACGGTCTACGACAAAAGGTACGTTATGCGCTCTTAAAGTACCTTTTGTTGTAAACGGTCACACATTAAAAAAATATTTTTAAAAAATAGTAAAATTTTTTTAGCGTTTTAATACCTAGTTTCTCTTTTTTTATTCGTGCGTTAAAGTGTTAGGCACAAGCATACAAAAAGTAGAATAACACAAGGATTATTGAAAAGTATTTCCGTCCTGAGAATGAGGAACGTTAAAATCATCAATATTGATTCATCTTGAGTTTTGCCACGCGTCCTCATTAACAATAATTTCAGGACCTCATCTTGGTGGATTCTAGCAGAAGCGCTTTCTCGTTTTCTTTCATCTTCGGACCGTCAAACGATCAATCAAACTTTGCGGTTTCCTTAAATTCAGTCTTTATGCCTCTGAGACCTTCCTACCTCCATTTGTCAGACGAGCTGTTTAAATCGTAAACCCCTATGTGGTTTAACATACTTCTGTAATTTTTCAGGCTCAGCAGAACCGTCTCCATTTCCGCCTTCGTTCAACCACGACTTTTTGGATTATGAATATTTTTGGAAGAATGTAATTAGTGTAACGACTCTACACCACTTAGCACCATTTATCATCTTGTGCCCTTTTCTTCAAGAATGTCAAACTGAACCAGATTTTCGAACCACTTTCACGGATGAAGTAAAAAATATTTTTTTACACTAGTAATTACAACACATTTTTATTACTGAAGATTGAAAATTTGTTCTTAAAAATTAATAGTCGCAGGAAAAAACTGAATTTAAAGATTCTTAAAATTACTTTGTACTTACTTTTTATTTTCTGTTCATTTCTAACTTGAAAATGATTGAATAATTCATTTCGACTTTAGAAAGTTAACTTTGTAAATAGATTAAAAATGTTTATATTTCATCTAAACCTGTAAACTTCAATCAAGACTACTAATATTAAATTTGAACTTTTAAATGAAATTGAAAATTTGAAATGAAAAATGAAATGAAAATGAAACTGAAACTGAAACTGAAACTGAAACTGAAACTGAAACTGAAAGCTCCAAAATAAAATAGAAAGCTTAAAAATGGAATACAAATTTATTATGAAAAAAAAAACAATAAGATGAAATAGAAAACTTGAAAATGAAATTTTACTTTATACAAATATACGGGCCGAAGCTAAAAAATTTTAAAATAAAATATAAAACTTGAAAATAAAATACCAATTTCTTAAATCAAAAACGAGATCAAAAATATAAACTTTTGAAACGAAATAAACTTTTCTTAAACCACATTTAAAATTTGGTTATAAATTGCAATTTTTCAAGTAACATTAGAATTGTAAAATTAAAAATTTACAATTTGGACTAATTTTATTTGTAATTTAAAGTCCGTTTTAAACAGAGAAAGAAGACAATATGCTAAGAAAGCATTGAATAGGTCAATGGATTTTTTGCTTGGCTACAAATGAGAGATTTCCGTTACGATTTTTTCTCTCAATTTGTTAAGACTGCGGTGAAAACGTAACTGAGGAAATTAGGGTCGATTCTGTACCCTAAAGGCTGTTTCAGTTGCGGAAGTTCAGAGCACATATATAGAGGTTTATAAGGCCCTCCTGGTTCTCGAGGACGAAAGATAATTTGCTGTCATTGAGAAGCATAATGGGCCACCCGGTAAGATTCGAGATGCGGTTTTCAACGCTCGTCATCAAAATCTCATGAGCTTGCCGGAATTAAGAAATTTTTCATCGACCGTGCGCAATTTCAAAAGACGTCTACTGTGATAAAATAAAACCTTTCTGCAAAATTCTATTCAATCTGTTACATATTCAGACTCTTTTTAAATTACTTTTCAATGTGATTAAATGCGTTTTTCATTTACGAATATGAATTAATGTATTTTTGCATCCTCACAGAAGACGTTCTGTTTTATTTTCGATTCTCTGTTTTTGCCTGACATTTGTAGAAGTAATTTTGTAGTAAATTTATTTTTGAGTAATTTTAAGTTATTGTAATAGAAATAGTTTTTTTGAAGTTGTCATTTTTTTAAAATGATTAGGTTATCTTAGATTATAAAAGCGAGGTAACATTTTTTTATCTAACGTGTGTACAGAGCATAAGTTGAATTGAAGGCGTCATAAACAGTTGCAACTGAAAGCTGCATTTCTCTTTTTCTACTTAATTTTCTATGTGAAAAAACTTGCAGCACGCGCAGATATACTTGTCGAGGCTTGTCGACAATATAGGATGTAAACAATTACGTTTTTACATCTTATTGGCTTCCTTGAAATTCTCCTTTAAACGCCATTTAAAAAAGTTTCTGACCATTTCCAGAAAAATGTGATTCTCTATAAATTCAAATAACCACATTGTCCGAAGTCTTTCCTCTTCTTCTCGTTGAAAAATAAAAGTCTGCAATTCTTTTTAGAAAAATTCGAGAAGTCTGGAAAAAGTTATACAAGTCCAAAAAAAGAATGGAGAAAATCAGACAAGTTTCTAGGAGTCCAAAAGAATCGAAGAAATCCGGAAAAGATTTGGAAAGTTCATAAACGGACTTGAAGAAATCTAGAAAAGTGTCTAGAAGACTAGAAAAAATTGGAGTGATCAAAAAAATTTCTAGAAGTGCAGAAAAGTTTTTAGGAGTTCAGATAGGTTTATAAATATCCGGAAAATTTTCTAGAAATCCACAAAAGATTGAAGACATCCACACAAATTTTTAAAAGTTCGGAAAAAATGTATGAAATACAGGAAAGTTGCAAAAAGTTCAAAAAAGAATATGAAGACGCCCAAAAAGCTTTTAGAAGTCCAAAAAAAGTTTCTGGAAGTTTAGAAAAGATTGAAGAAATCTAGAAAAGTTTCTGAGTCCAGAAAAATTGTAAGAGATTCAGAAAAGTATCGAAAAGTTCAAAACGGAATTTGAAGAAATTCAATAAAGCTTTTAAAAGTTTAGAAAAGATTGAAGAAATCCAAAAAAGTCCCTAAAAATCCAAAAAGGAACTTAAAGAAATTCAAAGAAGCTTTTAGATGCTTCCAAGAAAGCTTTAAAGAGTTCAAAAAAAGTTTCCAGAAGTTCAAAAAAGATGAGAAAGATCCAGAAAAGTCTCTAAAAATCCCAAAAAAGATTTGTAGAAATCAAAGAAAGCTTTTGAGCGTCCAAAAAAGTTTTCAAAAATTCGGAAAAGTTTAAAAAATACAGAAAAAGGTCTAAAAGCGCAAAAAATTATTTGAAGAAATCAGAAAGAGCTTTGAAGAGACCAAAACAGTTTTCAGAAGTTTAAAAAAGCTTGAAGAAATAGAAAGAAATATATGAAAGTCCAAAAAATTATTTGAACAAATGAGAAAAATTTTTGAAAAGATCAAATAAGTTTTCAGGAGTTCTAAAAAGCTTGAAGAAATAGAAAGAAATGTCTGAAAGTCCAACAAATTATTTGAAGAAATCAGAAAAAGCTTTGAAAAAACCAAAAAAGTTTTCAGGAGTTTAAAAAAGCTTGAAGAAATACAAACAAATGTCTGAAAGTCCAAGAAATTATTTGAAAAATTAGAAAATGCTTCGAAAAGACCAAACAATTTTTCAGAAGTTCAAAAAAGTTTTCAGAATTTCAAAAAAGCTTGAAGAAATACAAAGAAATGCCTGAAAGTCCAAAAAATTATTTGAAGAAATCGAAAAAAGCTATGAGAAGCCCATAAAAGTTTATAGAAATTCAAAAAAGTTTAAAGAAAGAGAGAAAAGTTTCTAAAAGTCCAAAATATTACTTGAAGAAATTCGAAAAAGCTTCGAAAAGACCAAACAAATTTTCAGAAGTTCAAAAAAGTTTTCAGAATTTCAAAAAAGCTTGAAGAAATACAAATAAATGTCTAAAAGTCCAAAAAGTTATTTGAAGAAATCGAAAAAAGCTTTGAGAAGTCCATAAAAGTTTATAGAAATTCAGAAAAGTTTAAAGAAAGAGAAAATAGTTTCTAAAAGTCCAAAAAATTACTTGAAGAAATTCGAAAAAGCTTCGAAAAGACCAAACAAGTTTTCAGAAGTTCAAAAAAGTTTTCAGAATTTCAAAAAAGCTTGAAGAAATACAAAGAAATGTCTAAAAGTCCAAAAAGTTATTTGAAGAAATCGAAAAAAGCTTTGAGAAGTCCATAAAAGTTTACAGAAGTACAGAAAAGTTTGAAGAAACACAGAAAAGTTTTTAAAACTTCAAAAAATTATTTGAAAAAATCCGAAAAATATTTCAAAAGTCCAAAATATTTTCCAGACGACCAGAGAAGTTTGAAGAAATACAGAAAAGTTTCTTTAACTTCAAAAAAGCTTTTAATAGTGCAAAAAAGTTTCCAGAAGTTGAGAAAAGTTGGAGAAAATACAGAAAAATATCTAAAAGTTCAAATAATTATTTGAAGAAATCAGAAAAAGCTTTAGGAAGTCCAAAAGAATTTTCAGAAGTTCAGATTAGTTTGAAGAAATACAGAAAAGTTTCTAAAAGTCTAGAAAAGCTTTCAGAAGTCCAAAAAAACATTCGAGAAGTTGAAAAAAGATTGAAGAAATCCAGAAAAGCTCCTTAGAGTTCAGTAAACATGTAAAAGACCCTGAAGAGTTTCTAGAAGTTTCTAAAAGTTCACAAAGTATTAAAAGAATACAGAAAAGGTTGAAGAATCCAGAAAAATTCAGGAAATCCAAAAAAACGAAACTAATTGACTTTTGTTTAAAAAAAAAATTGTACAATTGCAAAAGGTCGTTGGCCCGGGGTGAGAAGAATACTGAACTTAGATCAGCAATCAGATCGGTATGCTGGTATCTCACGTTTCGATTTCATGGCGATAGGGAAGAATCCAGGGAGAATATAAAGTTTACGGCTCTCCAGTTACGAGGAATCTTGCCGATTGCGGAGATCGGCGCTTCCTTTCAAGAACGTTATATAGCTTAAACAATGAGCTTCGTGAGTGGCGATACTTCCAAAATGGCTCCTGAAATCTCAAGTATTCGAAAGGAGATTCTCCACTTTCCAGTACTATCGACAAACGACGTTCGGCACTTTGTGTCCAAAATGTTTTCTCAGCCCGATTGCTAACCGAGGTACCATGTTTTGCATGCGAAGTCACATTACCTGTCTCAAATATATCTCCTTACTTTCCGAGAGGTCATGTGAATTTCAAAAAGTTGGATCAAAAATCACAAACATCTTTTCCGCAAGATAAGAAAGTGTCTTTTTAGCAAGATCGTCTTTTTAGTGAGATAAAAAAGTAACTTTTCAGCAAGATAAAAATAACATTTCAGTAAAATAAAAAAGTATTTTTTTGTGCTGGACAAAAATTGTATATTTTGAAAGATTTTAAAAGTTTCTTTTATCGAAAAATAAACACGCATTGAATTAAAATTTTTTCCAAAAGAATCATTGACGTACATTGTAAAATTTTGTAAAATTTATATTGGAAATTATAAAAAGGGAAAAGATGCGAGTAATTGGGATTTTAAATTTAACTGGGGAACAACACGATGTGTTTTGAAAATGAAAATCTTTGAGATTCGTAAAAAAGGACCGTTAAAAAATTAAGTAATTGTGCTCAGGTGATAATGTTTATTCAAAGAGAACGAATGTTGTCTGTACGTGCCACCGCATAAGTTGCTTCATAAAAGATTCTGTTTTCTTAAAGATAATGTTTCTACATCTTTGCCGATTCCAGGTATATCTAAAACATATTCTACCAAATAGAATTTTTATTTTCCCATTGATACATCGATATTTGCATTCTTTGTAAAATGAAAATAAAACACCTTTTTTCAAAAATCTTCCTTTCTATCAAAACTTTTCCCTTTTTATGGAGATCTCTTGCTTTTCCTTTTTTAAACAACACTTTTTGTTGAAAAGACTCAAAAACCACGACACCATATTGTATATCGTTTACCATCGTCTCGAATTTACCAATAAAAATGAGTCCAACATTTTTTTGACCATCGAATTCTACCTCTGAAGAAGAGATATCCCAATTTCACCCAGAAAATCATAAAATAATTCAGAAATCGACAAAATTCATTGCCAACAAAGTAAATGTTTTATGGATAACTTGATTATGAATCCACAAATTGCAAGAGCGCGTGCAGTTGCTGAGTTTTTTTTTCTCCAATCGTAAAGATACAAAGAATACTGAAAATCTTGTAAGTGATTTCGCCCTCAAAAACCAATACAACTTTTTCAAGGAATAATTTTCCATTTCAAGTTGAGTGCACGTTCAATCTTGTTTTTTGTAGGCTCCATGACATTTTTGACTTTCAGTCTCGACACCGAAGCATAAATTTGAAGAAGTTTGAGTACCTAATAAGGTGCGGTACCACTCGTTTAGTCTGGTTGTAACAGGTGCGAGAGTCTTTGCTTGTTTGATCAGACCTTTGGTCCTTTTTCCTTAGTATTTGCTTTACGTGACGATGCGCGTAGATTCGTCGCGCGTCCACTTTACCCACTCCCACTTGAAACTGGTATGGTACCCCCGGGAGACTTTACCAAAATTGGAAAGACGTTTCGAATAAAAAAGAGGTACACACTTCTTCCGGACCATTCCACTTATTTAGAGGCAGATGCATCTCTTTCTCATGCAATAAGTCTGATGAATTTTATTTCTTTTCGTAATAATCACTAAACAATTAAATACGACATGAGAATTTAAACATTTTTTAATTTTCTTTTAAAAGATTATAAAAAAGAGACAATTTTTGAAATTTATAATTTATGATTTTTTTGTAATTTTCTTCAACTTTGAAAGCTTTCAAAGAAGAGGTTTTTTAAAGCTCTTAAAGAAAAGGTTGTGCTTTAGCTTCATTTAGAATTGTCTTTAATAGGCTTCCGGAAACGGATAATTGCTATAACTTTTTGAAAATTTTGCTTCGAAGGTCCGTCCCGATTTTTTAAATTTTGCTTTTAAAGCTCTTAAAACTTAATCCAAAGAATTTGGATCTTTTTCTTGAAATTTTGCTTGAAACGCTCTTAAAAACAAGAGGTTCTGCTTGCTCTAGGAATCATCTTTAGAACGCTTTTTTCTTGAAATTTTTGCTATAAAAGCTCTTGAAGAAGAGGTTCTTCCTGCTGAAGGAGAATGACTTTTTTTGCTTCAAACTTTTTATATCAAAGCTTCTAAAACGTAGTTTCTTCCAAGGAAAAATAGTTACTGTTCTTTTTTTAAACTTTTGCTTTAAAAGCTCTTGAAGAAAATGTTATTATAGTCGAAGAAAAATTGCCCTGGATTTTTTTCAACTTTTGCTTTAAAAGCTCTTAAAGAAGTGGTTTCTTCTGTTGAAAAATGGTAATTGCTTTTCCTTGAAACTTTTGCTTTAAAAGCTCTTAAAGGAAAGGTTCTTCTTGTTGAAAGAAAGTGCTGCTCTTTTTTATATCTTTTTTAAAAGTACCTAAAGAAGTTCTTTCTGCGAAAAAATAACTGCTTCTTCCTTGACGTTTTTGCTTAAAAAGCTCTTAAAGAAAAGAATATCGAAGTTGAAGAAGAGTAGCTTTGGCTTTTCTTTAAACTTTTGCTTTGAAAGCTCTTAAAGAAGTTGTTCTTGCTATTGAAAAATGGTAGCTTCTTTTTCTTTGAAACTTTTGTTTTGAAAGCTCTTAAAAAAGAGGTTTTTTCTGTTGGAAAATGGTGAATGCTTTTTCCTTGAAACTTGCTTTAAAAGATCTTAAAGAAGAGGTTCTTGCTGTTGAAGAACATTTGCTGTATTTTCTTGAAAATTTTGCTACTAAAAAAGTTACTAAAGAAGCTACTAAAGAAGCTACTAAAGAAGCTACTAAAGAAGCTACTAAGAAGCTACTAAGAAGCTACTAAAGAAGCTACTAAAGAAGCTACTAAGAAGCTACTAAAGAAGCAGTAATTTCTGTACAAAAATAGTAAATGATTTTTGCTTGAAACTTTTGTTTTAAAAGCTCTTAAAGAAAAGGTTCTTTCTGTTGAAAAAGCGTAATATTTTTTTACAATGTTTTTGACACTCTTTTTAAAAGCTCCTAAAGAAGCAGTTCTGAGTCAGAATAGAAAAATAGAAGAAGCAGAGTCAGAATAGTAACTGCTTTTCCCTTGACGCCTTTGCTTTAAAAGCTCTTAAAGAATATGTTATTTAGTTGAAGAAGATTGGCTTTGGTTTTTCTTTGAATTTTTGTTTTGAAAGCTCTTCAAGAAGCAGTAATTTCTGTTGAAAAATGGTATCTGCATTTTTCTTGAAACTTTTGCTTTAAAAGCTCTTAAAGAAGAGATTTCTCCTATTGAAGAAGAGTGACTCTTTTTTTGAAACTCTTGCTTTAAAAGCTCTTAAAGATGCAGTCATTTTTGTGCAAAAATAGTAACTGATATTTCCTTGAAACTTTCGCTTTAAAAGCTATTAAGGAAGTGGCTATTGCACTCGAAGAAGGGTGGCTGTTTTTTCTTGAATTTTTTGCTTTAAAAGCTCCTACGAAATTAGATTCACATGTGAATCTAATTTCGTTAATTTTGCAAAATAAATAATTACTGTTTTTTACTGTTTTTACTGTGTTACAGAATTCCAAAAGCTTCCAAAAGCAAAATCTTCCAAAAGCTTATGGAAAAATGTGCTGCTTTAATTTTTCTGAATAATCAACACCAATTGCAACAAAACAATGATCATAAAGAACGATTTCATTCCGCAATTTCTTCGTGACAGAAAGTTTCATTGCCAAAGAAAAGTCAATATTACAAAGAGAAATTCAAATGACTCCTTGACAATCTTATCTTTTAATTTCGTAAGAAGCCAAGATTCTTGAAGAGTTACAGAGTTGAATCGCATCAGGGATGCAACAATATCTTCGTAAATGGACTTAGTAATCATTTGGCGGTATCTACAGTGTCTGTAATCGAGGACATGATTCCTCTTTGTCCCTATAATGTAAGAGATGCACCTGCCTCTTCAGCATCTACGTATTGAATTTGCACTGAACTCCCTTATAACGAACCTTGCGCGATGCATCGAAACCCATGAGCACAGACCAGATTGCGAGATGACGCGTCGAAGCTTCTTTTCAATGAGAGGTACTGTTCAAGATTATAGATTACATCCGGTCAATAGCGGCATCTGTTGAAGATAAGTCCCAAGCCTCGCCACCAACTGGAATTTCTTTTAGTTTCACAGACAAATAAGGTAAATAAGAAGACTCGAAGAAATCATCGCATATAAGATAGGACATTCTTCACTTCGAAAATGGTAGCGATGTACCAACTCTTACTTTAAATGGCAATCGAAGATCGACTCGGTTTCACTTAAAATAAGAAACTGGTGTGAAATCTTAAAAAACGCAATAAGGACAACAGAACTAAATTCTCGCAATGAGAAAAGAACGTAATTGAAAAACTCGTACTTATAATTTAATTTAGTAACCTCAGTGACTTACACAACTACAATTTAGTAACTTACACAACAAATTGTCAGTTTTTCTACAATTCGTCTTTTGTTTCTTTTGTTTTTTCTTATGTTTATCTTCTTTTCGAAATTATTAGAACAACGACTTTTGACTCGACTTTTGAGTTAATTAAAAATTAGAGTCGAGAATGAAAAAAAAGAATTGTAAATGAGAAAGTTAAATTTAATTTGTGTAATTAGAAAGAAGACTTTTCTCGTATAAGAGTTTGTGTAAACAAATGTTATTTAATAGAGAAAACAAATATTCAGGGCAGGAGGGAATAGATGAAAATACATTCCTCGAAATCTTTTGTTTTCTCATGGCGTGCGGCATCAAATGAATTTCTGCAGGAACTAATTAGAGAAGACCTGTGGAAACTGAAATGTCATTCATTTTGTTAGATGAGTGCTTACTGAAGCCACGAGCACTTTCCTTATCTATAGGGTTGAAAAATTCACTTAGCTTCATATCTAACCCACCTAAGAAAACATTTGGTCGACCTTAGAACTCCGTTGCAGGTAGATACATGATCAGGACCGCTCCTCTCGCTCGTCTGGGAAAGTCAAATATTCAAACAAGTCTCAGCATCAAATGTTTACTCCCAGCATACATTTCGTACGGATATTTTATCCTCACCATGACAAACAACCTGTCGTGATAATGATGATACAACGGAATCCTGGATTATTATGTCGACACACCGAAATTATCATTCTCCGAGAATTCGTGTCGTATCTGTTGCAGATATTTTCTTATATTCCTTAAACAACCTTAAATATGTATTTAAACAATAAACCAAAACATACGCATTTATGTAAATGTATTTCAAAAAAGAATAAATCTAGATCACTTCAGCTGAAAATTTTGCTTTTCAAACGAATTTAAAAAATGCCGCTTCTAGACAGTGGCGCCACCTCTGTTCAAATTGCAGCTCAAGGTGACACATATTCCATACAAAATGATAAATAATTTGAATTGGCCACATCCAGGTCATTAAACAAAAGAAGAAGAAGAAGAAGAAGAAGAAAATGATAAATAATAATTGATGATATGATAAATTAATGATATGATAAAATAATGATATGATAAATTAATGATATGATACATAATAATTATCAATACAGTAATAATAAACTTCTCACGAATATAAAACTTGATTGAAATTATTAACCCGATACAAAATTAGGGCAATAAAAAAACTACCTCTGCAATTTTCGCGGAAGGGCGATGTAAATTTTAAATGAGATTATCAATCAATTCAAATTTCAAAGAATCCAAATCATGGACCGAATCTTTTTGAAATTCATGTTGCTTTTTTTGCTTCTTGTAGGAGGCACGCAATCACGATTATTCAGAATACTTGAGAAGAAGGAAATCTCTCTCTCACTGGTTGTGTTCTTTCTTGCGAATCGATGTAAATAAGGTGCATGGAAAGGGCGATCCTTTCAGATTCTCACACGACATAGTGCTTCAGGTCTTTTAGACTGTTTGCAAAAAATGCGCATAAAACTTCTCGTTCTTGACTTAAGATTAAATTTAATACACTCACTCGAATTTCGCTTTAGAATTTTTCAATTCAGAGCACCAATTTTCATTAACGTGAGATGTTTCATAAAATAATTGTTTATTCAATAGGTCTATTGAATTCTATTTATTATTCTTATTTAGGGAACTGTTTTTAAATATCACTTTAATTTTTCTGTTTACTTACAACGCTCGTACCAAAAATAGAATGAGTGTTTTTAAAATCATTTCTGAAGACAAATCTTTATTATGGGGAAGTCTTTAGTAGCATGTCATAAAATTGTGACATGCGCAGTAGCGCTGCTTACGAACAAGACACTCGCGAGAGAGTTCTGTGCGTTCTAGACATGCGAAGCAGTGCCTAATGAAAATCAGACATGCGCAGTTGTGCCTAACGCAAAATAGACGTGCGCAGCAGTATTCTACATAATTCGAACATGCGCAGTTGCTTATAAACTAGACTCGCGCAGCAATGCTCAGTAAAAATTAGGCATGCGTAGTATTGTTCAATGAATATCAGACATGCGCAGTAGGGCATAACGCAAAACAGACGTGCGCAGGAGTATTCTACATAATTCGAACATGCGCAGTAGCGTTGCTTACAAACTAGACTCGCGCAGTGGCGTTATATATATGCTAGACATGCGCAGCAATTCTCAGTAAAAATTAAGCATGCGCAGTATTGCTTAATGAATATCAAACATGCGCAGTAGCGCCCAACGCAAATTAAACACACACAATCTATCATTTCACTTACGTTTCGTAAATTAAAACTTAAATCAAACGTTTTACGATCCACAGAAGAAAGTAAATTAAAGTAAATTAAAGTAAATTAAAGTAAATTAAAGTAAAACAAAAAAGTGACTAAAAATACAAGCTAGAAATTAAATAAACAATAACAAAAACATTCTATTACCTGAAATACAAATAAATTCGAAAAAGTAATTTATATCTTGAAAAGCAATATCTCGGGAGTTTTCGGATTTAATGAAAATGTTTCTGAGCTTGCTAAACAAATGGAAACAAGGCATTCAAATGACAGCTATGGAAGTAAAGATAGAGGAAGATCTGAGCGTGGGTGCACGCGAGCTACCAGAAAGAAGGAAGAAAAGGGCAAAAGGAAGGCGAGGAGCAATGGGAAAGGAGTAGAAGAGCCCTGGAGAAGAATCCCAACCATTCATTCCCGCATTCTCACAATTACGTAACTCCCCAGTCGCCCACTTATTTTCCTCGTTCGAATTCACCCTTAATGAAAGATAATAACATTTAATTGTTTGCTCCAGGCACACGGAACTATTTGTCCTTCAGGCTCTCTATTTTACTTTCCTTTCACCAATCATACTATTTATTCTAAAATTTATTATATCCTACTATAATTATAAAATTATTACTTCTACCCATCACTCTCTCACAAGTTAATAAAAGAAAATCTAAACATTCTAATATATTCAAGTCTCTTTTTCTCAATCTCATTTTCAGAAGATTTCCTTATCTTCTTTTTCCCCCTTTTTTTACCTTTCTTTGCCTATTTCCGATTTCAAGTGTTTTTTTTAATAGATTCAAATTTGTTGTCTTTACGGTTAAAGTAACTTGCTCATGTGCAGTTTGCTTTTTATATTAAGTTTCTTTTAATATGATATATTATTATATATATATGTATATATATTATATATATATTAGTATAGTAATGTAATACAAAAGTAATATAATACAATAGTGATATAGTATAATAGTAATTTATAACAGTAAAATGAAAGTAAAATAAAGAGCGTAAAATTGCTAAAAAAAAATTATTCCAGATATTAGATAAAGAACTTTTAAACAAATATTTCCAGGAATGTACGGTACGTTTGAATGTGAAGACAAATGAAAAAGTAAAATATACTTTTAGTACGTGCTCGTGAATCAGATTTTCCAGAAGAGTTTTAGTTTCCTATCTCAAAGTGAGAAAAAAAGGAATGTGAGATTAGAGATAAAGTTGAAAAGAGGAGATATGAGGATTCAGTTATCAGGATAGTTTGTGCAATGTGACATTTGGATCCTAAGAGTTTGCCGAGGAGAGAGAAACCTACTTTGTGCAATAACGAAATAACGTTTGCAATAATTTTGCTCTTAAGTAGTCGAGCGGCGCCTCTCAGATGCCAACAAGTCTCTAAATGCTTTCAACTTTTTAAATATTCTTCACATCAGTTCAAGCCATTCATATATTTCTTACTCCATCTCTCACTCCCCTTCAAAATTACAGATGCACAACTTCTCTTATATCACTTGCTCTTATTTATTGAATTACCTTCTTCACACTCTTCCGTAAGACTCGAATTTATCGCTCATTCAGCCTTTCATTAGTTTTTATTCTTTCGTTAATTTTTACTTAATTTGGCCTGCTTTTATTCGCTCTTTATTATTTTGATCCTATCTTCATTTTAATCAACCTTTATTCAATCTTTCTGTTTTACATTTGTTATTTTCGTCAAATTTTTATTATTTTCGTCAAATGTTTATTATTTTCGTCAAATGTCTATTATTTTTGTCAAATGTTTATTATTTTCGTCAAATGTTTATTATTTTCGTCGAATGTTCATTATTTTCGTCGAATTTTTATTGGCTTCATTCAATTCTTATTGCTTTGATTCAATCCTTATGGCTTTGATCCAATCCTGCTCGCTTTGATCCAATCCTGCTCACTTTGATCCAATCCTGCTCGTTTTGATCCAATCTCTATAATTTTAATCCAATCTTTATTATTTTCAACCAATCTTCTAAAAAGTTTAACATATACCGTTTAAAGATGAACTTGATAACGCAGTGATAGATGTAGGACAGAATTTTCAATTTGTAGAAGAGTTTTAATTGAAATTTAATAAAGTAAGAGTTTAAAATATAACCGTGAAAAAAGGTTTAAATAAATGGGCATTTTTTCGAAAAAAGATTGTATCGCGTCGTCGTAAGAATTTTAAGGCCACTTCTTCAGAATGTGGCGTTTTAACTCTAACTTATTACCAACGAGGCTAGAATCATTACTTTTTTCCGTTGCTTGTCAGCAGAAACAAAAAAAAGTGTTTTGTTGCCAGATAGTTAAAAAATGGATTATGTAGACTGATTCTCAATTTGAAGTTTTAATTTTTAACATTTAAAAACATGCAATGGTTTCTTTAATTGGATTTTGTAAATCATTATTTTAAAAACTTTTTCAAAAAACTGTTTTAAAAAACTGTTTTAAAGTTTTAAAAAACTATTTTTAAAAACTATTTTAAAAAACTAGTTTTAAAAACTATTTTAAAAAACTGTTTTAAAGAACTGTTTTAAAAAACTATTTTTAAAAACTATTTTAAAGAACTGCGTTTTAAAAAACTATTTTTAAAAACTATTTTTAAAAACTATTTTTAAAAAGTATTGTAAAATATAGACTTTGAAAATAACAAATGCAGAAAATTCTATGAGAAAACCTTTGGAAAATTGACTTTCAAATGAGATAGGGAAAGTAAAAATATTATCATTATTCCAAGAATCATTTATATTTAAAAAAATATTGTAATTATTTATTTACTATTGATTATTCACTTATTTGTCCAATATACTTATTTTCTTTCAATATTTGACTTAGTTGCTGCTATAAAACTGTTCAAAATTCATCCCTTATTCTTGTTTCATAGATACAGGAGTGCAGATTTAGAAAAGTTGCACTGAAATATTACGAATCCGAGAAAAGAATGTTTATCAAGTGGAATGAATTGATCAAAAGCGAAAATAAGCAACTTGATAAAAGTCGAGTTGTCGTGAAGAATTTTCAAGCAGCAAAACGTGAATCTTGAATCAATTGAGCGCCGTCCTTACGGTTTTCTGCATAGTACATGAATGGCTGTCGCGTGCGTAGCTTTCATCGGAATGAAAAGAAGCGACTGAGTGGAAAAAGAGGTCTTTCCAAGGCTTCAGTTGTTGAGTCTTGCGCGAGGATGACTCCTTAATTATAATTCTCGTCTCGTTGCAGGATTTCAAGAGAGGGTCTTCAACGAATGCGCCTTGGCCCCTTTTTTGTCCTTTTGATCGGGATCTGCCTCCAAGTCCTGTCGTCATAATGGCGACAAATATTAATTAGCTGTAAAGTTCAACATTCATAAGTCCCAAAGATCCACACTATCTTTTCAAAAGTGTTCATAAATAAAATCCAACCTTACCATTTCGCGATAACTGTCTCAAGGGTAATTAAATCGTCGCAAGTTGACACGTGGCTATTCTAAAAGACAGGTTCTCTTCGCCAAAGAAAGACTCCTGTGATTTTAAAAAGACAACGAAATCGAGTCGTACCTTGTCGTTAAAGACTTCATTTTATTGCGGGACCTTTGTGACTTTGTTTCGTACACAGTTTCTTCTTTTCACACAAATAATGATAACAATAATGATAACAATAACAATAATAATAATAATAATAATAATAATAATAATAATAATAATAATAATAATAATAATAATAAGGATTATAATAAATAAAAAAGCAGCGCAAGAACAGGTTCATTAAATTTCCAAGATGAACAATTCTACATTTTTTGAAATACTTTATTTGAGTAAAAGATTAATATTTATCAGCAACTTTATTACAAGTGAACAGTTCCAGAAAATTGAATTTGCCAAAATTATAAAAAAGGTTTGCACTGTTCGGAGAATAAAGAGGCAATGAAAATTTAATGAACCTGTTTTTGCATTTTTAAAACAAACAGAAGAGGTAAAAATTGATATGAATTTAAAACTGCTTTTTCACAATGGAAATTATGGAGCATACATTTAAATTCCGGATACTGCATTATTCGTGAAATAATGGACTTGACCACCTGTGTGCTACAATAATCTTTGTGATCAACAATAAGGAAGCTCCGATGTCTAACCCCTAAAACTCATAAGGTCGAGGTTTCCTGCAGGAAACATTAAAAGTTAAAAGGGGCGGCCCTGCTAGAGCGTGACTGCTTTGGTGCCACTGTTGGTTTAACCGATACGTTTCAAGCACTATTGCTAAATGGCACGAAAAGTAGAATTTTACTTCCCCTTTTTGCACAAAGCTATGCTCCATTTAACATTATATTTGATTTAACAAGAAGCGTGAAATCAGTTATTCTTCAAGACGTACAGATCAAAGAAATCATTAAAAACATAAATCAGTCAAGGTACTAAAAAAATATGAATCAGTCGAGATTCTAAAAAATATGAATTATTCGAGATTCTAAAAAAGTATAAATCAGAGATAGGGAAGAAAGAGCGAAAGGATGAAAACGAATCGCAAAATTATTTTTATAAAAACTATCCGAAAAGGGAAAGAAATTTTCCACAGGGCAAAAATTCATCACGGCATAATAAAAAGCAGGCAAAAAATTATTCCATTTTGATAGAAAGTCTTTCACCTATGTGATAAATAATTAAGCGAATATTTTATGAAATGGATTTATTTTAATTTAATTAACACTTTTTTAATCACTTCATTAAAATATGCAGTTGGGAAGTTGAGTTGAGCAGTTGAGAAAAATTAAATTATTCAATTTTAAATCTCGATTCCAGATACCAATTATGTGATTATTAAACTCGATTTCTTATTTTCTTATCAATGAGCAAATTTCGTAATATTTTGTACTTAGACTTTTCGAACTATTACGAACTACCCTGCCGAATTGTTAAGGAATTTTTACTACACTGAGAGAAAATAATTCGTGAAACAAGAATAAAAATATACTTGCAAGTTATTCTTGTTTCAAGAATATTTTCGATTCGTTTCTAGAATTTTAAG
>WNHD01000535.1:385-31643 GCA_011057455.1 Ganaspis sp. Gsp50
ATTAAGTCAAATCGAACCATTTCTATTTTATTTCATCAAGTCAAATTGAACCATTTCAATTTTATTTCATCAAATCAAATTGAACAATCCCAAATTGTACTCAATCAAATCAAATTGAACCATTTCGAATTTTATTCCATCAAATCATTTTTAATTTTGTTACATCAACTCAAACTGAAGGATTTCTAATTCCATTAAATGAAATCATTTTGAATTTTGTTCCATCAAGTCAAATTTCTAATTGTATTCTATAAAATAAATTTAAACAATTTCTAATTGTATTCCATAAAATAAATTTGAACCATTTCTAATTGTATTCCATAAAGTAAATTTGAACAATTTCTAATTTTATCCCATAAAATCAAACTGAACCATTCTAACTTCATTAAATCAAATCAACAAAAAATGACTAAAAAGATTCAAATCATATAAGGCCGAAGATTTCTACTACTCTAAGAATTTGACGAAGCCTTGCTGATGCGGGATTTTCTTTCAGAAATGAAAAAAGAGTTCCAAGCTCTCTAAAGCAAAGCGGCAAGAACCAAAGCAAGATTCTAGACTAAGCACCTGTCCTACGGAAGGGGCCTGTAGGTAAGTCGAGACATCCGGTTCCACCATGCAGCTCCTCAAGGTATCCGGGATGAACATGAGTAGCTGGGACGGTGGTGGTCCAGGCTGATGCCGGTTGACACCTGGATGGCACTCCTGCGCCTGGAGCTTCAGCGTTCTAAACGTCGTGGATACAAAGAAGATGACTTTCAAGTGAACAATCACGCGGATGATCTCAACCAGACAAATCTTTCGTCCCCCAGGGGCTAAACGCTCCCACAGGGTTCAAGAAAGCTCCAACGATTTGCTTGATCAACAACTGGTAGCACGCAAATTCTCCAATTCCCACCAACTTTTGCCAAATCCAGTCCAAAGTTCTGCTCTGATCCACTGATTAACTGCCTTGAATTCTGCTTGGATCCAGAGATTTTTAAACTTGATGCCAAAAATCGAGACCTTTTTTCCCTTCTCCGGGAAGGAGAAGGTTCTTTTGTTTTTCTCTCTCTGGGGAAATCTGAAGACCTTGAAAGAGCGGAGAGGAGCTGATGTTCTCCAGAATGAGAGAGGTGAGTTTCCCGCCTGTTTAGGTGGCGATTGCTGCTCACGCGGTTCCGTCTTGGAAGTTGCTGGCTGCTCCTGATGTCCTGGCTGTTGAATTTCGTTGCGTTGTTTTTATTGGTTTGATTGTTATTGTTGTTGGGTGGTGGCACACCGCACCCAGGCACACGCATCCTATCTAACGCGAGCCACACTCCTCACTCGACTAGCCTCTTCTCGTCGTCGTTCGTCCGTCTCTCGTTCCCGTTTCTCGTCTTCTCTCGCTCCTGTTCCCGTTCCCGATCGGGAGACGCCAGGTCCCAGACTACGCCGACTCCAAGCTTCGGATGCTTCTTCAGCGTCGGCGTAAAAGCTCTCTAGTTTCGCGCAAGCTCTCTGCCACTCTGCTACCTCAAAAACTCCCCAAGCCTCGCAATTCAATTCCTCCAAAATTCACTGATTTCCTCTTGCATTGGAAATTTTTGAGATATTTCAGTGGGTAGAATTTTCATTCAGTATGCATTTTTGATCAGTTGATTTCTTAAATTGCGGGAATTTGTTTTTATTCAAGAAAATCAGACAATGAATGTACTTTGTTGAATAGAATTTTCGATCAGTTGAATTTTTAATCGGAAGATTTTTGAATTTTTAGAATTTTCAGATGAATAGAATTTTTAGTGAGTAGGTTTTTGAATTTAGAGCAGATTCGCTTTAGATTTTTGGGGTTTTGATTCAATTGATTGTTTAATTAGGTGATATATTGTTTGATCAATCCATGGTTTAATTAGTTGATTGTTAGATCAGTTGATTGTTAGATCAGTTGATTCTTTGATCAGTTGATTTTTTAATCGATTGATTCTTTAATCGGTTGATTGTTAGATCAGTTGATTCTTTGATCAGTTCATTTTTTAATCGATTGATTCTTTAATCGATCAGTTGATTCTTTAATCGGTTGTTTCTTTAATCGGTTGATTCTTTAATCGGTTGTTTCTTTAATCGGTTGATTCTTTAATCGGTTGATTCTTTAATCGGTTGATTCTTTAATCGGTTGATTCTTTAATCAGTTGATTCTTTAATCAGTTGATACTATAATTAGTTGATTCTATAAATAATTGATTGTTAGATCAGTTGATTTTTTAATCAGTTGATTGTTAGGTCAGTTGATTGTTAGATCATTTGCTTCTTAGATCAGTTGATTTTTTAATTACCTGATTTTCTAATCGCAAAATTCCTTAAATTGTCGAATTTTCAATAATTATCCAGTAGAAAATTTATTCAGAAGAACTTTTATTCAGTAGAACTTTCATTCAGAAGAATCTTTATCAAATAGAAATTTGATTTAGTAGAACTTTCATTCAGAAGAATCTTTATTCAGTAAAAATTGAATTGAGTAAAAATTGAATTGAGTAAAAATTGTATTGAGTAAAAAATTGTTTCCAGCAAAAATTGTATTCAGTAAAATTTTTATTCAGCAGAGTTTTTAAATCCCCAAAATGTGTCACAATTCTTGAATCGACAGAGTTCTTGAATCAGCAGACTTCTTGGATCAGTAGAGTTTTTGAATCAGAAGTTTCCGAACCCCGAGAGATTTTGAATTCGGAAAACGATCGAAATTTCGAAAAACAACTGGAATGAAATTGAACAAATTAGAAACGAACAAAAATACTGAATTATAAATGAAATTGAATTAAAAATTGAAAAAATATTTGTTGAAATATTTGAAAAAATACAAATCGAAAAAAAATACAAATAGTACAACAAACTGAAGAAAAAAAAATCGAAAGAAAAGTCGAAAGAAAGGTAAATTGTGAAAGAAATTAAAAATAAATTGAAAAGAAAATTAAAAAAGCACTGAATCGAAAAGAAACAAATCGTCCGAAAACGGAAAGTTTAGAAATTCGGAAAATGAACACAAGATAAAAGATATGATGCTTGGGAAAACTCACGATTGGCACTGACGAAAGGCATTGTCGATTGGCAAAGACTGAGCGGTGCGAGACCCTTCCCTGAAGAAAAAGCAAGAGAATAATCGTAAAACGTGTTGGATTCCATGGATTGAGAAGGCACTTGGCCAGGAAAGCACAGCAGTGATATTTAATGTAAACAGCGTTGGTCTTAGGTGACTTTTCACAGAGTCTGTATACAATATACATGCTCGTTGTCATCGTGAGGCGGAGTTCGTTCGCAGATACCTGTTGTGCATAACGATCAAAGATTGTTGTACCGACGAATGCTGCTGGTGTATTTGTATTTTAAATAAAACTGTTACGTTCGCATTGAATCCTTTATTTCCTGCAATCCTTAATGGCCATTTACTTTCGGTTCACGATCCTATGTGTTTCATTATATCAAAATTATTATCCTCTTTGCATAAATGATCTTCCTTTCAACAAGGACTCAATCCCTCCAAAGTCATCGATCCAGAAATTTCTGCAAAAGAATAATAATATTAGAATAAATTGCATTTTTGCATTTGAATTTAATTTTACATTTATAATGAAAAAGATTTCTTTTATTTTTAATTTTTTGATTCAGCATTTGAAGAAATTTCTTAATGAAATTAAGAAAATTCTAAATGCGAGATACGAAATCTATAGATTATGTTAAATGAATATAAAATAAATTCAGTAGAATCTCTCTATAAGTATATACCTCAGTTGGTAGCAGTACTGAATGTCCAAAATAAAATGTCCAAAATAAATAAGAACTCGACTAAAAATGTTCCACTGTAAATTCGAATCCAAAAAATTCAAAACACGTAAATTGAAATGTATTGAATTAAAATATCTAATAACTTACATCAGTAAAAGAAATGTTTAAAATTATTGCAAGCAGGTATGTACATATAATATTGCATATTATTGTTTTTAGCAGAGACGATATAAAATAAGTCGTTAATATAACAAATGAATTTTAAAAGACGCTTTAGAACGAGTAATAAATAATTAAGCGATTAACAATTAAAATAATAACAATTGACATAAATACATTTGAAAAGAAGTTTTGGAATTGGTCAATTGAAAATACAATTGTTGCTTATTTCGAGTTTATTATAAATATAAGACGTTGAGATAGAAGTAAATACTTATAAATTGGCAGTCATAAATTAGATACATGACCGCGGAGCATATCAATATCTTACTAGTTTGTTTGTTAACTTTACGTATTATTTTTGTTACTATTAATATTAAACTTACAATTAATATCAATATTACAATTAATATTAATCTTATTGTTAATATTAATCATACAATTAATATTAATTATTATTATTATTAATCATACAATTAATATTAATTATTATTAATAATTACTATTAATATTATTAATAGTAATTTTACAATTAATATTAATCTTACTATTAATATAGTTATACATATTATATTACTATTAATATTAATCACAATTAATTATTAATTACAACAATAATTACTTACAACTAATATTAATCTTACTATTAATTAATGTAATTAATTAATTACATTAGTATATTTTAACGTAATTTACGAGTAAATCTAGTAATTATTTTTGGCAGTTATAATTTCTATATGCAAAGTGAATTATAACGACATTATGTGGATATTAACGACGTTCTGTGAATTTTAACATTCTGTGACCTTAACTATCTTCTAAATCAAATTTAGTTAAAACAGCATTGAGTAAGCTAATTAACAGCAGGTGCGAATATAACTGGGCAATTGCAATGAATCGCTTCATCTGAAAATTACATTTCATTTACCCATTCATTTCGCTCGACATCTAATGACCATTCGTAATTACAATTTTTATAATTTCTTCAATATTCAACAAGCAAATTTTCAGTAAAATCCTCTTCTTACATTATTACGATGAATTAAATTCTTCTAATTCGTTCGCAATTCATTCTCGTACATTTGTAATCCATTTTGTTACATTCGTAATTCATTTTATTACATTCGTAATTCTTTGTGATATATATTCGTAATTCTTTCCAGTATGTTTGTAATTCATTCCGGTACTGGAAATCCATCTTTGCAATTATAGTAAATTGATAATTCACTCCATTTGATTGGCAATTAATCTATTTAATTGTCAATTAATCCATTTAATTGTCAATTAATCAATAATCCATTTAATTGACAATTAATAAATTTAATTGTCAATTAATCCATTTAAATATTATCAATTAATCCATTTAATTGACAATTCATCCATTTAATTAGCAATTAATCCAACAAATTGGAAATATATGACAGTAAATTCCAAATATACTGTAATAAATTAAATTTCAATAAATTGGCAATTAAAACTGACCAATATTGAAATACCGGATGAAGTGACATACAGAAATTGACAATCAATGGCTTCAATCGCAATATATTCGTATTCTTAATACTGTGTAATATCGCTGAATCCCTGTCCTATCCAAGTTAATACAAATAATCTTTATAAAAACAAAATTAGTAACAAAATTCTTCTTTGTAAAACAATGTTTCTCCTGTGCAAATTTTTAAAAGTGAATCTCAATAAAAAAAGTTTGTAAAATTACGTACAAAGGCATTCTGCAAATATAACTTTACAAAACGCTCTTGTTCACTTAATAACTTAATTAATAATTAAACAGCTCTATTCTTTGTCATTCCATAAGTTATACATTATATTATAGGATTTACATAACCGACGTTAAATCTGTTAATAATTGCACCAACGTAGAAAAACTTACAATGTAAGCCTTTGTGCTTAGAAAATATTATAATCAACATGCCGTGAAAATGAGATGAGAACAAATATTCGACAGGTTCTTCATTCTTTTCCATTCGTTGGTTGTCAAGCTTTTCGAACCCTTTATTCCTCCTTACACTAGAACTGAAAATTCGAAATGCAAATTAGTAAATTGAAAGTTAATAAAATTCTCATTTAAATCTAATAAATAATTTCTTAATTACTTAAGATTTTATACCTTTTTCAGAAACTCTTCAGCACACGTACGAGCCCTAGCATTCATTGAAAGTTTCATTTCACTAATTTCTCTATCGATTTCCTCCATAAAGTGAATTACGAAGTCGACGATTTTGTGTTTGTACATTTGTTCAGTATGAATATTCGTTATCAGAAAGCTAATATCGTATCCCTGTAGACAAAAAATTCATATTAATAAAATAGTTCATAAAAACTGTGAAAAAATGGTAAGAAAATGATTTTGATTACTAAAATCTTCTTGAAATTTTTGTTTTACATTTATTATATTATATTTGCTACACGTCATTTGTATTTTGAATATTAGATTACGAACCTCGACGGGTTTTCTTCGAAGAATCATAAAATTTTCAGCTCGCATCATCATAAACCTGGTGAATTTGTGACAGAGAATCTTTTCTAAATCATCAGCTTGCTTTACAGCGATGCTAATTCGCATGCTGTTTATACTAGATTCGATTAAAATTTTTTCTTTATTATTCCTGCTAATGAGGATGGGAGTTAAAAGAAGTTCTTTGCTAGCTCTCACTTCAACTTCCGGTTTATTGTGCTTTTCGACAATTTGAGACGAGAAGTTTTCAACGCACATTGCTGCTGTAAGTGTTCGTCTCACTGCAGTTAAATAAGGCTTTAATGATCCAGACTGTAAAAAATAAAGACGAATTACATTTAATCTTTTTACATCTAATCTTTTTTACAAACATTTAAAGGTAACTAAATAAATTAAACTGTAGTGAAAATTATAAACCATTGTGAATTAATACTAATCAATGTCTATATTTTGCTTCCATCTAGATCTATTAATTATTAATGATGTATAAATTAAATAACACAATCTATTTTACATGGATAATATAATTATATAACTCAGAGACACTGAAATTAGTAACATTAGCTCAAAATATATTAACGTCATAACAGGTATTAATATTTTTAAATCTTATTAATATTCGATGTTATGAATTATTCAACATTACAAAAACACTATTACTGTTATTAATTACAATCAAAAGTTTCTATTTTTAATGCTAATCAAGTTTTAAAATATTTAATAAGAAAAAACGAACCCAAAATCCATTTTGTAGTAACTCTTATTCTCTCAGTTAAATAAGATTTTTTTGGTATTTATATTATTATTACAATTACTAACGTATTAGTATTATATTTATTGAATATATTTTATTGTAATTAATTATACGGCTCTTTAAATAAAATATATATTGTATATTTACACGACACTGGCACATTTTTTCGCTAATGTCAAAAAACTAAAAATAACCTTTACAAAATAAAAATAATTACTAATCATGAAAATAGCGAATTACTTTTGGCCATATGTTACATACAGGTAAATAAATAATTATTAATTGAAAAATTAAATTTATAATAAATTTTGACAAGGCGTTCCTAACCTCTAAAGCCGATAACTTACCATCTTAATATCTGTAAATACACTCCAATGACAATAAATTACTGATTTATTTGAAAATGCAAAGTCTATTGTATTAATTTGAAGATCCACTTGCGTAAAAAGTATAAAATAACATTACAAAATTGTGTTTATCAGATAAGAAATTTTTTGACGGAATCACTGTCAGCTACTGTCACTTTTGCTGAAAACGCGGCTTAACAGTATCCTATTGTTTTTTGCGCGAAATTTGAATACTGGTTTAATAAAATTTAATTATTAATTATTATATATAAGAATAGCGTTATATATGTACGAATAATAATTAATTCATACATTCTAGATAAAGAAGAATCAATTTCCAAATATGTAAAATTGTTTGAAATATTATTATTTACAACATTTTTTAAAAATGTCGCAATTTTGACAGGTGGTACGACTGGTACAAATCATGACGATTAATCGAAAATCGAGATATCGATTGATTGTCGAGCGAGATGTCGCTCCAAATTATCCCAACTACTCCATTGACGCATGCGTATTCTTGTTTAAAAGGACCAAGATCACGTTTTGTGATGAATCTCTGTCCAGAAATTGCGTTATTGCGTTGTTATTCTGTTTCTGACAGAAACTAAATTCCCCCCTGTCATCGTGTATTCTTTTGTTTACGAACAATCAGCTGGCATTAGTAAAAACACGATAATGGTTACTTTCGGAGCAGGGAATAAAAACACGATTTAATTGTGTGTTGAATAGTGAATTGCTTTGTTCTAAGTTATCATCTGTGATTGGACTTTCGAAATCTCGAGAATTATAAAGAAAGTGTGAATATGTCGGATTTAAAGAGCCTAGAACATCCGACGTTGAAGGTGAGAAAAAGTGCTTTTTATTTACCACAGTTTACATTGACAGCTCTCTGCTTATCAAGTTTTACTAATTTCCTTAAAAGTTCAAGGCTTTCTCTATTATTCTAACCATTTAATTTAATCAATAACGTGTTGGTAATTCGGTCGAGATTTTGTCCTTTGTGTTCTATTTTTGAAGCGCAGATTCCACACCAGCAGATGCTGTTGATAAGAAAAAATATTTCGATGAATTAATGAAAACAGTGTGAATAATTAAGATTTACAAATAATAACATTATTGGCAAGAAAACATAATAAATATAGAATTATTAATTAATCAATCACATTAAAATTATAACTTATTATTTAATCAAGTACATATTTTTAGTCTAGAAAATCAAAATATTCAAATTATGTTTTTAATTCTAGAATTGTCAGTTAATATTTGATATTTTTCATAGGTGCCATATGAACTGCTGAATAAGAAGTTTCGTTCAGTGCAAAAGACTCTGGATAGAGAAGTATCGTATGTGCAATCAGCAGCAAATGAATTAGAGAAAGGTTTGACAGAAAATGAAGCACGTGTTCCTACTGGAGACATAACTCGTCTTTTGGGTGGAGTTGTTGCCAGACTACAGGTTTTAAAGCGAAAAGCAGAAGAATCTATTGCTGAAGAAATCCAAGCTGGAATGGTATGCAAAAGACGTCTAGATCATTTGAAAGAACACTCCAACACATCTACAAGTGCTGTCAATCAATGGCGACGACAAAGGCTTGATCGTATGCTCGTCGAATATTTTCTTCGAAAAGGATATTACAAAACAGCTATGAAATTAGCCGATGCCAGCGATCTCAGAGACTTAACTAACATAGGTACAAAAGCAACATAACAAAATTATTCCATTTATTAACACTTTGATAAAACTTTACAAGCTCAAAAGAACTTAAAAACATTAGTTTTAAAAGAATTTAAAATCAAAGAATTTAAAAACATTAGTTTCAAAAGAATTGAAAAACTATTTTAAAAATTGTTTTAAGCTTTGAAAAGCAAAACTTTTTGCTTAGAAATTGCTAATGAGAACTTGACTTGTTTTTGTGATTTTTAAAACACTAATAATTCTGCAAACGTAAATTCATGTTTCACTGAATTACAGATGTTTTCATGGTCTCAAAGGAGGTAGAAAATTCTCTTGCAAATCACGAAACTGCGCGATGCTTGGGCTGGTGTCATGACAATCGTTCAAAACTTCGAAAATTGGGAAGCACAATGGAGTTTAATTTGCGCGTGCAAGAATTCATAGAATTAGTGCGAGCTGATCGTCGTCTCGATGCGGTTAAACACGCCAGAAAATGTTTCTCAAACTATGATGATTATCAACTACAAGAGATTCAATGTTGCATGGGACAATTAGCTTTTCCTGCAAATCCGTATCTCAGTCCTTACAAAGATTTGCTAGATGAGAAACGGTAATTTTTACCATATCCGCAGATAGTTTCTTAGAAATTTAAAACTAGCATAGTCAGCTGCTAAGCAAAAATTTAGCGTTTATCTTCATTGAACTATTACTTTGCCTTTTTTTTATTAATATTCTATTTGTTCAGTCTAGTTATTTTTACTTTTTACTTAATTTTACTTTTAATTTTTAGTTATTTTTACTTTTAGTTATTTTTACTAGTCTAACTATGGTAATTTTATAAATTATGATTGTAAATCTTTTTCAGTTGGGACAGACTCATCGAGCAGTTTCGTCACGAAAATTACAGACTTTTCCAACTAGCCAGTCAGAGTGTTTTCACTGTTGCCCTTCAAGCTGGTCTATCTGCTTTAAAAACCCCACAATGTTACGGTGGTAACAAAGAAGGACGAAATCCGAGTTGCCCCGTTTGCAATGAATCTTTGAATGAATTGGCTAATCCTTTACCATTCGCTCATTGTTCACAATCTAGATTAGTGTGCAGTATTAGTGGCACACCTCTTAATGAGCACAATCAACCGATGATGATGCCTAATGGCTATGTTTATGGAGAAAAGGTGAGTATTTTTCCCGACAAAGTTTCCATTAAATTATATTCCCTTCATTGATTTTATCATATTTTCTCAGTTGATTTTTTATTGATATCTCAATTTATTTTATCTTGATTGTATCTCAAATTATTTTATCTTGATTGTATCTCAATTTATTTTATCTTGATTGTATCTCAATTTATTTTATCTTGATTGTATCTCAATTTATTTTATCTTGATTGTATCTCAATTTATTTTATCTTGATTTTATCTTGATTTTATCTTGATCGTATCCCAATTGATTTTATTCTGATTAATACAATCTTAATTAACATGACCAATTAATACCAGGTTACATGAAATTAAATTACTTGAAAGTGTAATTCAAAAGAAAATTTAACAATTTGCATTTTCCCAGGCTTTGGAAAAAATGGCTCACGAGAACAACGGAACAGTAATTTGTCCGAAAACCAAAGAAGCGTTTGCTTATAAAAAAATAGAAAAGGTTTATGTCATGTAAGATATTAACATCAGAGCACAACGTGTATTATATTGCTTCTCTTCTCCACAATAGCCCTTAATTTAATAGTATGTTTAAACTATAAATAAAATATATTTTCAATCAAAAACACCTGCAGAGCTTCAATTTATATTTATTTATTCAACATTGTAGTATTTTTGTTGCAGCGTGAAAACAATGTTATACTAGACAATAAGTCGCTTTAATCGGTAAATTATTTAACAGTGTCGATTAATATTCACGTAAAAAACAAAATTTTTCCCTGTGAAAAAGAAAGGCTTTTTCCTTCGTGGAAAAGGCTTTTTCTTTTGTGAAAAAAGGCTTTTTCTTTTGTAAAAAAAGGCTTTTTCTTTTGTAAAAAAAGGCTTTTTCTTTTGTGAAACAAGGCTTTTTTCTTTGTGAAAAAATTTTGTTTTTTTGAAAAAAAACAAAGAGGGATGGATTATATTTGTAAACCGAATATAATCAATGTCGGAATGGAAATTGAGATGATATGTGTGTTAACGTGGAACTAGTGTGTGACAATCGAGTATTTCTGATTTAAATATATAAAAATATCGCTTCTAAGCTACAGTTTCACGCTCATGCCGTTGCCTGGATTGAAATTCATTCAAATTTTATTGTCTGCATTCTTGTGGATTGTCCTAGGAAGTTGGACTCCAAGCATTAAAATTCTTAGGTATAAACTTCCGCTTTAGAGTTGCGATTGTTACTCGAAGAGGGTCTGACAGAAATTCCATTGAGGGTATATAATTTTCTCTTCTTATCCTCTTGTCGTCTCTTACACTACTTTGAGCCTAGCATTTTAAATCGAGGTATCTTAAATATTGGAATTCTCTTAAAGTGATTTAAAAGAGTAAATGCGCTTCATATCAAGAATTGGTCGTAGTATAAAAAAGCATATTCCTCTGCATACAAATATTTTTACATTCAAAGTTTAAATAAATCCATTCGTGTTTTTGTATAAAACACAACATTTTGCGTATAAAATCCTTTGGTGTTGAATCTCAAATTCTAGAGAAAATAATAATAAACAAGGCTTCCCTATGAGGAAACAAAATATTGAATAATTCGTGATTTAAGCATTAATTTACTGCTAGGCATCGGAGGACTTATTCTATAAAGTAACAAAAAAAATAAAATAAAATACAAACGTAGATAATTCTATAATAAAGTAAAAAAAAAATACAAACTTAGATAAGAATAGTTTTAAAATAGATATCTAGAAAGAAATATAATTTAAATACGTAAAATAGGTCATTATGAATTCCTGTTTCGTAAAAATTGTACGAAGCGTAATCTCCAGTTGCAAAAATGATTGCAACTACATATGTGCCTTAACAACTTCAATTCGCAGATACTTAAGTAATAACGGAGATTATAAAGATAAAAATGACGGTATAAAAAGTCCAGTAAAATTTCTTAATCGATAAACTGCAACAAAACATCCTAAATCTATCTTCTCGCTCTCTTTAACAGTCAATTTAACATTAATCGAAGAGGTGGATGAGTTTTTTTTCTTTCATTTAAATAATGTGCATTTCAAGCGGCTTCAATAATCTCCGAAGAGACTTAACATTTTTTGTTGAATTAAGGCATTTTGGTACGACGAATAATTGTCGATCGAGCAAATGCTATTCTTAAAAAGTAATTTCTATCATTTCGCTGACAAGATTGTAACTTAATATGTTTCAACATTTCAGTCCTTGTGGCTACTGGACTTTATGACAATAGGTCTTTTGTCACGTAAGCAAAGGCTATCAAAAATGGTTCATGTATTTTGAAAATGTATTCATTTTGCAGAAATGTATTCATTTTGTAAAAATGTATCCATTTTGTAAAAATGTATTCATTTTGTAGAAATGTATCCATTTTGTAGAAATGTATCCATTTTGTAGAAATGTATCCATTTTGCAGAAATGTGTTCATTTTGTAGAAATGTACTCATTTAATTAAATGTTTTCATTTAATTAAATTGTGTCATCGGAAACTTGAAACCATCAACTCGTTATCCCTTCCAGATGAGAAAATTGGGGTTAAAATTTTTTCCTAAATTTTCAATCAGACTTCAGATACTCTGGAAAATGGACCAAGAAACAACATACGGCATTAATCGACTGAAAGCTAATCCCGAAACAATGCCAGTAATTAAAAAGGCTGCTCCGAACATTCCTGCCGTCGAAGCGTATTGAGGTTCCACCGTACTGTGAATTAAATATTCAAAGTTAATAAAATTCAATTCAACATCTTTAAGGAAACAAAAATTTAGGAAAAATTAATTACCTGGAACAGAACATCATAGCCATGGAAGAGAAATATCCACTCGTGAAACCCATTGCAATTCCGATAACCAAATATATCCAATCATTGCTAATCAAGACTGGTATTGTTCTGTCTATTTTGTCAATATGGTAATTGCAAACCAAGAAAAGAGGAATGAAGAGGGCTCTTAAGAGAATTGGAATAATCACATACTTGTGACTCGGCTAAAAAAATATTCATTCGTTAATTTACTGATAAAATTAAAATAAAGTAAAAATTTGAAGATAAATTAGAGTTATATATTATATTATATTAGTTAATAAAATTTGAAGAATTTGAAGAAGGATAAATATTCACCCATTGGAACTTGGATCCAAAGAAGCTGCCAATCATGGCAGTAACGTTGAATGTAAGGAAGCACATAACACTCGCGTAATAGTTTTCAGGAATAATGAAATTTGCATCTGATATTTTGATGTTGCTCTGAATATTCGGGAAGAGAGTGAGCGTGACAAAAAAGATGAAAAACACGTTGAAACATTGTACCCAACATTGTTTAAATACTTGTAAATAAGGCGGCCTTTGTGATTTTCCCCTCGACTTTCCGCCCACTCTTTTTTTATTCGTTTCCTTTTGGGCAAGAAGTTCATGGTACCGATAATACCTCTGTAAAGTTGAATAAAAAGAGTTTAGTAAAATGTATGTAAATTTAAATAAAAATAATTTAGTTAAGTGTACGTAAATTTAAATAAAAAGAATTTAGTTAAATGTACGTAAATTGAAATAAAAGAATGTAGTTAAATGTACGTAAATTTAAATAAAACGTATTTAGTTAAGTGTACGTAAATTGAAATAAAAAGAATTTAATTAAATGTACGTAAATTGAAATAAAAGAATGTAGTTAAATGTACGTAAATTGAAACAAAAGAATGTAGTTAAATGTACGTAAATTTAAATAAAAAGAATGTAGTTCATAAAAATGACAAAATAGTTAATAAATTAATTAATTAATTAAATGTTTAACCAACGTTCAATGGAAGTGCGAAGTATGTGTCAAAACAGGCGAGAAGTACAAAAAGAGCAGTAATAAAGTAATAAATAGCTGCTGTACGTTGATTCGGAGAAAGTATTTGTGAAACCAGATTGATGATGGATACAAATGTTCCACTAATATTCTGCAAACAAAATTAAAAAATGTATTTTCCATTAATTTTCGCAGTTCAATTTTTAAATTTTGAATTTTCAGCTTACCGAGCCTATAACAACAGCACCAGTATACTTTCCAGGTAATTTAGCTGCCATTCCATAAACGGAATTTTGATAAATGCCATTTGCAGCTGTAAAAAGAAAATATTTTTGTAAACATAAATTTAATAAAGTATTTAAAAGTATTTAAAGTAATTTAAAAGTAAATTTAATAATCGTATAAATAAATAAATCTTATAAATGAATAAAATCTTATAAATAAATAAAACGTATAAATAAATAAATCGTATAAATAAACAAAAGGTACAAATAAATAAATCGTATAAATAAATCGTATAAATAAATCGTACAAATTAATTCAATATTAGTTATGAATGAAATTAAGATAACAATAATAAAGAAAATATAAATAGTATAAATATAAAATATAAATATAAATAGTAAGAAATCTTACTATTTAACAAGATGACTGTTATAATAGTTGTCCAGTAAAATTCTTTAACCCAAACGCTGGTATCAGTCATTGCTAAAACGATGGTGAATAAAAATATTATGACTTGTGCGAATATTCCCCAAGCTATTCTCGTCGTAATATTTCCTCTGTAAAAATTTAAAAAATTATTTTTGTACTTCATGAAAAGTAATTTCATTTACTAATAGTAAATATAAATAACTTTAAATTAACTAGTTAAAAGCAAAGGAAGATAATAACCCTAATTGGACGAAGAGATTAAGCCAACTGAATATCAGATTTGGAATTTGTGCAGCCAATGCGGATTCTTCTTGAAAAGAATCTTTGAAATTGCCTTCCGTCTTGCTAACTAATTTAAAATCCAGAAAGTACTGAAAAAAGATAAAAAACACATTGTGATAAAATTAAATTTTAATTAATTTAATTTAATTTTAATTAAATTTTAATTTATATAAAATTTGAATTTATTTGTAATTTATATAAAATTTGAATTTATTTGTAATTTATATAAAATTTGAATTTATTTGTAATTCATAATATTTATTTACTTATAAATCGTATATAATTTTTACATAAATTTACTTATAGCAATAATAAGACTATAATAATAGTCTTATTATTTACTAATATTTATAATTAAAATTTACTTATAATTTGAAATGTATAATTAAAATTTACTTATAATTTGAAATGTATAATTTAAATTTATTTATAAATTGTAATTTATAAACAAATTGTTTTCATGAAAATCTTTTAGGCTTCAAAAGTTAATAAAATGTACATTCCAAATTCTCTAAAATTTTAAAAATGAATTATCTTGATTACAAATTTTGAAAGAATGGTTATTAAAATTATTAAGTGATTATTAAAATGTCTTACATCTGTCGCCGTTATAAACATATTCCACGATATGAGGGTCCCAATTCCGTGTAAAACCATGATGATGTACACTAAATTTAATCTGAAAATAAAATTGATGTAAATGAATAAAACTGAATTTTCAAAAGATTCGTCAAGTCAGTGCAATTCTATTTTTGTTCTACTTTAAAAATCAGATTTATCGATTCACCCGGAATTGGATACAAGTAATTTTAAATACAAAAGAAATTATGAATTTTGAAGTCGCCAAATTATTATAACTACATATATATTAAACTATTTTAAACAAAAGGCAAATTATGCATTTTTAAGCAAGAATTTTTGTCAGCAGAAAATAATTTTAAATCTAAAGCAAATGAATTTTGAAGCCACAAAAAAATTGTAAATCAGAGAATAATATAGAAATATAAATTAATAAAGTAATAGATAATGAAATTATAATAGATAATGAATTAACAAGTTAATGAAAGGATTATTCTAAAAAATCACGAATAAAAATTAATTTAAATACTTTCGAATATTTATCTCCGTAGTCAAAATATATAGTTAAAAAGCAAAATAAAATTGAATTATTTCACATTTTGTTCTCGACAAATTTGAATTTTAGAAAGTAATAATTAAAATTACAAATGAGATTAACTTACCTATCCTTGGGAGGATTTAATTCAAGATCAATCTGGTCCATAGTCATGTCTTTGAAATTTAATTCGTCGTCTGGTCTACCAGTTCCTTCCCAGCCAGGCGATAATCGAACTGGTTCTGAACCTGTTATATAGATTAATTTTAAAGAATGTTCTTATTCTTATAATGTTCTTATTCTTTTTTCAAAAGAAAAGTTTTTTCTTGTCTAAGGTCAAATGAAGTTCATTCCATTTAAGTTTAAAAATAGAAATAAAGAGCATTGATCTAACGACATGGTAACCACTTGACAATCAATTATCATGCCCTGGTCATCATTTGAATCAATTTATAAGTGTAATTCAGTCAATAAGAATTTGCTACTTATGAATGAAAGTGTTTCAACTGAATTGAAATTACAAACGAAATAAGAGTCGTTTAGATTGTAAGCGGTGCCAAAGAAAACTGATTCTTTTATCTAAAAATTTTTTTTTTCTTTTTATCTTTTATTTACAAATTATCTACATTCTTCTAAGTATCAATTATCTAAGTATCAATTATCTAAGTATTAATGATCTAATTATCTTCTATCTGTCAATTATCTCTTTATTAGAAAACAAATACTTTTATCTAGGAAAAAATGAACAACAAAAATTTTTTGATTTGTTTTAAATGTACAAATTATCAATTATTATAACTGCTTAATTAGTCAGATGTCAGATGTCAAATGCAATTTTAATTACTAAATACAATTTTATCTTTATTTTCCAACAAAATCTCGATCTTTCAAGTGATAATATTTTCCAAACAAATCTTGATTACACTTCTAAGCAAATTTAAACAATCGGACAAAGAAATGTTAAATTTTTGTTAAATTTAATTTAAAATTAAATTTCTAGAAAAAGGTATTTTTTTAAATGAATATAATATTTAAATATATAAATGTAAAATGGTTTGTATGTGTAAACAATGGTTTCTTTTCTTTTAAATTTAAAAATAAAACGGCCTTGACTGTTCTAGTAATAAGATTAATGATTTAAGAATAATATTTTAGCGACTGTTTTTGATAATGAAAACAATTCAGAAGTTGTGTAGTACTTGAAATGTTTTGTGAACGCTAATGGAAATGTAATTATTTTTCAGCAGTACAGGAAACGTAATTATATTTTAAATGACATCTTTGGATAGAAAGTGTCTGAGGAATGTAATAATGTTTCAGGAATGTAATAACAATGTTTTAGGAATGTAATAACAATGTTTCAAGAATGTAAGAACAACGTCTGAGGAATGGAAAAAAATCTGGAGAAGAAATTCATTTTGATATTCAAAGATATTAATTATCAAGCATTAATTTAGTAAATAAGTGAAAGAAAATTACCATGAGAAAGAGAAGATTTAAAAGTATTATACATTAAGGAGTGACCTGTAGAAAAAGAGGTAAATTTTAGAAAAAGAGGTGCACTTTACAAAAAGAGGTACAATTTAAAAAGAGAGGTACACTTTTAAAAAAGTGGTACACTTTTAAAAAAAGAGGTACACTTTTAAAAAAGAGGTACACTTTTAAAAAAGAGGTACACTTTTAAAAAAAAGAGGTACACTTTACAAAAAAAGAGGTACACTTTACAAAAAAAGAGGTACACTTTTAAAAAAAGAGGTACACTTTACAAAAAAGGGGTAAAATTAAAAAAAGGAGGTAAAATTTAAAAAAAAGAGGTACAATTTAAAAAAAAGGTACACTCTAGAATCAAGAATTAAAAGAAAACTAAACTATAAAGCTAGTCGTTCAATGATCTTAAAGGCTTCATGATTCATTATTATTTGAGATTACTTTTATTATGTTTAACATTTGGAGTTTAAAATGTTCGATCTTCAAGTTTAATCTCTAATCATTGTCTTTACGAAACCGCCAGTTAAAAGATCACAAGAGATCTTAAATTCTCAAGCAACTGATAAATAAATAAATGAGTTTGTCATTAAAAAAAAAGTTCTCTTAATAATCTCTTATCAGCAGGCAGAGAGCACATTGCAACACAAGAATGTTTTGAATTCTATACCCCATCCTTGATAAAAATTCTTCGTCTTCTGAAACTCAATACTTAAAAGATGCAATTAAAACGAGATATTCATTTAACGGTTTTAAAACGTCCCCTTACGTAAAATAGAAAATTTTCAAATTTGAAGCTTTTTGGATTCTGTTCAAATTATTTTGAATAAAAATAATTTTAATTCTAAAACAAGTTGTTTGCCATCAATTGGTGTGAATTAAAGAATTTAATTTTGTTTTGTGAATAAACGAGTTTAGGATGTACTAAAAAACGCGACAGTAGGCAAAAAATTTTACAAAAAAATACGAAAATTCGAATATTTCAAACGCTAAGCGATAAAATGTTTAAAAATAGTAAATAACTGAGTAAATTGTCCTAAAGTGAATGAAAGTACACGAAAAAAACGTATAAAACGAGTGAAATAAAATAAATGAAATAAAAGAAAATAAAATGAATGAAATACAAAAAAATAAAATGAATGAAATAAAAGAAAATAAAATGAATGAAATAAAAAAAGATAAAATGAATGAAATAAAAGAAAATAATTTGAATCTAGTAAAACAAATTAAACACACACTTTCAGATTTAAATTTTTTATAAATTACCGATAACCCCAATGAGGCAAACTTGTACTAAAAACAGCGTCCAAATTTCTTCAACACTTGATAAAATCGTTTTGTCAATAAACAAGAAAAATAAATAGCAGCATTTTGTGAAAATTGAAGAATTTAAAATATACAAGCTAAAGAGAAGAATGTAGTCATCGCCGAGGACAGTGTAAAAATTATGCTTATTATAGCAAGAGGATAATGAACTCAGCAGATTACACTTTGCTAGTCTAACAAATACTCATGCAAGTTCAATTGTAATAAAATTATTCCACGCGTACTTTATTACAAGCACAACACAACCACTTCTTTTCCATGTCAAATTTTCCACAGTTGATTAAAAATGTAATCAAAAGAAAATACTTGCGAAACGTTATAGAATCCTGAGATCAGACGCGATCAGAACGGCTTGGGCAATTTGCCAAGGAGAAAAAAATACAAAAAAAACCAAAAAAACAAGAAAGATATAAAAGAAGCACATGGTGAGGGGCCATTAAATTGGCATGTTTAGAAAATCCAAGTCGAGAGAAAGCCTGGGAGAAAGGATTGAAATTGAGAAGAGTTTCATTCATTATTACGAATTTATACCTTTTGAAGGCAAGATACGAGCTGCTCCGTTAACATCTTTTAGAAGCGTCTGTTCCTCAGGACCTGCTCCAAATTCTTTTTTCGTATAAGTGCCCGCCATTTTTCACGGCAATTCTTTACTATTGAAAAGAAGTCAATAAATAATTAACAATATTTATCTATGCGAATTTCTTCTTGTTTTGATAGTAAAGTGTCAAAATTCCAGCGTGAGTTTGATATTGTTGTGAACTTCAAACTATGGGCGGATCAGGAACAGTTATCAACACTCCGGCGTATTTTGTTTCTTTTCTTTATTAAAAATACTGAAACTGCTCAATTGTAACTTGTTTTCGAAAAGACAAACTGCTGTACTATAAAGTACTAATTTTAATATTCATCAAAGTGAATTTTTAAACACTTTTTCACAACAACACACAAGACGAACCATTTTCCTTCACCTCATTATAAGTTCTGACTTTTAGGTTAGGTTACAACCCTCGAATTGCAAAGTTCAGCGCAAGATAAAATGCGACATTGTCCGAAAATTTCCGACACGTGCCGAAGTCGTTTATTTGTTAAAATTTAAATAACGCGCGTGTTAAAATTAAAAAAATTAAAATTGATTAAGTTACGTGGGAGTTATATTTCATTGAGAAGGACTTCGAATTCATAAGTTTGAAACGTCACAACTGTTTCAGCGTTTTTTTATCCTGGTGTTGCGATTCTTCAGGCGTAAATTGTTGCTCAAGAACTGGTTTTTTACTGCACGTATAAAGTGATTCTTATTCATTATTCTTGCTTACAGGATTCACATTACATGTCATACAATTTATGCATATTTATATAATAACCTTCGAAAACAAGATTAGAAAATGAACAATTTATCGCTTTTATTGCAATCGCGTACGAAGAATGATCATGATTTAACATTACTTTTGTCAATTAAACTAACATTAACTTTAATAACTTAACATTAACTTTAATAACTTAACATTAAGTTTAATAACTTAACATTAACTTTAATAACTTAACATTAAGTTTAATAACTTAACATTAACTTTAATAACTTAATATTATAAATGAATTAATTAAGAGATATAAATTAAAAGATATGAACTAAAAGATATGAATTAAAAGATATGAACTAAAAGACATGAATTAAAAGATGCGAACTATAAGATATGAATTAAAAGATATGAATGTATTTAAAAGTGCAAAGACATTTGTTTTCGAAAGTTTATAATTAATGAAACATTACATACCGGTGCAAAATAAAACAGTATATCACAGACTTGTTCAATTTGTTTATAAAATAAAAATTAAGCCCAAGTTTCCCATTGATATCTATTGCTTTTTTCCAAAAAACTAATGAAATTTTCCGCTTCTTCGTCATTCTTGTTTCCAAAATTCTTCACTATATTATGAAATTCTTCTCGTACTCCTTTAGGCATGTTTTTGGAACTACCAGCTAAATAAATATTAGCATCTCTGCATAATAATTCCCAACATAGTTTTCCTTGTAGTCGAATTATGTGCTGTACGTACCTACAATTAGACACAAAAATTCAGTGACACATTTTTACATTTTGTTTTTTATTTCTTCATTCCTTTTAATTTCTTTTATTGTTTAATAATAAATCATTTTTATCCACATTATTATTAAAGTAAATTACTATCAACATACAAATTTTTATATTATAAAAGCTGTCAATGACAATCAATTACGATCAATATACAAATTTTTATATTATAAAAGCTGTCAATGACAATCAATTACGATCAATATACAAATTTTTATATTGCAAAAGCTGTCAATGACAATATTTTAAAAGCAGCAGGAAAAATGTGGAACAAAAACTAGAATACAAAAGAAAAAAAATTTAAAATAACTTACTCTTTATTTTCCTGATCCCTGGAGAAAGCGCAGAACATTTTCAAATTATGTTTTCCAATCATTTTTTGAAAGTCTTGCCTGCAATGAAAATCTTTCTCTCGATTTCTGCAGCCAAAGAAAAGAAGACACTCGCTCAAATTTTCGTGAGAAACAGCTTTTTCCATTAATAACGATCTAAAAGGTGCAATGCCAGTGCCTGGTCCGATTAAAATCATTGGCTTTTCATTGTTGAATATAAAAGTTCCTTTTTGAATCCAATATATTAGGGAATCGCCGACATTGAGATTTGCCAACCAATTGGAGCACAATCCAAGTCTTGGTTCTACTAATTTAGTTTTATATTTAACAACCGCTACCAAAATGTGAGTTTCCTTTTTAGTGTCTTTCAAACTTGATGCTATGCTAAAAGCTCTTGGTTTTATTGGTGACATAATTTCGAAAAGTAATTGTAAAGTCAATTTGCTGGTCGTGTGAGGAAAATCTCCCAACATTTCTACAATATTTCTTCGCGGTCGATTAATGTAATCGTAAAGATCCTCTTGTCCACTTGGTGTAGTAAATTCAATCAACTTTTCTTTTTCTAATTCATTTTCACTAATAAATGCCAAGGTTTGAATTGTCGATCTTCTGGGCTTGAAATTAAGATCCCAGTATTGCTCGACAATTTCTTTTAGTCTCAAATCCTGCTGCAGAACGACGGGGATTTTTATTTCTTTCTCAGTAACTCGAATCATCATTTCCGGATCCAAGTTTAGGCCATTGTCGCTTAAAACTGTGAAGAATTTTTGTACCTGTTTTTCTGAATTCTTTGGTCGTAAGTATATGACATCTCCTGGGAAATACTCAACGTCTGGTGTTTTGATTTTGATTAATCTCACATCCTGGAAATGGTCTTTTGCAGTGGTTCTGTCATTTACGAGAATAGTTCCGATTTTTAAAGTATCGTTTACTTCAACTTCTTTTGAGTAAATTTCCCTGTTTGCAGAGCTTTCATTTTTCATTTCTGAATCTTCTTTCTTTAAGAGTTGTAGATTAAATTTCTCAATTACAGGACTCTCGTGGCTTGAAATACTTTTTATAGAGATGTTAAAAACTTCTGAAACTTTGCTCCATAATTCTGGAATCCACGTTGAAAGAACAGCATCGATTCCTAAATCGTGTTGGTCGTTTGCTAATCCTATTGGAATTAATTCGATGGCGCCTAATTGAGTGAGTCGTTTGTTGAGTTTTTTGGCTGCAAAATTGTACTTTTGATAAGAACTGTCACCGAGACCTAGAACTGCAAATTTCAAATTAATTAGAGAATTTGATGGGAGGTGTTTTTGTAATAAGAATCTCCAGAATTGTTTCATATTTGTTGGAACTTCTCCCTGTCCTGTCGTTGCAACCACAAATATAACAAGCCCTTCGGTTATTAATTTTTGAATTTCATATTCGTCCATCGAGGAAATATAGCATTTTAAATCATTTCTGAAAAAATAATCTTGATAAGTTATTTTGTTTTAAGCAATTTTAAATGCGAGATTTATTTTTTAATAACTCGTGAAAAATACACTTTAGACAAAATTTGTTTTTGGAAACTCAAAAACACTTTCTGCAATTTCAATTGTCGAAATAAATAATTGTTTTTAATTTTTGAAGTGCCTTATTCAAAGCAAAAAAACTTTTAAAAAATTTCTTGAGGTTATGTTAATGTGCCGAAGTTCTATAAAACCGATTCTTTATTTGAAAAAGTAGATATCTTGCTTGAACATTAAAAATAAAATAACTAAAAATATTTAGTTAGTTAATTCATTACAAACAAGATGTTTTAGAAAAGAAAGAAAAATATTGAGATCTTATGAAACATCGAATAACTAACCTTTTGGCAATTTTCCAAATCTGTTCCGCTGTATCTTGAGCAGTTCCGGTTTCACTTCCATAAAGAATCGTGACATTCATTTTCATAGAAATAAAATTAAATTCTTGCAAAATAATATCCGAAATAATAATATATTTATAATGTTGAAATTATCACTAATCAGCTGATTACAAGTGACGTAAACTAGCAGACGACACGACACATCTCCCTCGCGTGACTATATTTGACATTAAACAAAAAAACAAATTTTTACGTTTTCTCACAATTGATCCATATAAAGTTACATCCTATTCAATCAAATGTCAAGGATAAATGTAAGCCCAGTTTGGCTTGAAGCCCGTATTATTTTTAAAGAAAACAGAATTTCCTTATTTACGTCTGCGATGTACGTAACAACTAAACAAAACAGAAATTCAAAAATCGCGCCACTTTCCCACAAACAAATTTTCAACTATTTTTCTCACCAGGTTTAATTAGTTTTTTCTATATTTTCTTAAAGATTTCATGTTTTTATTCGAGATTACAATCTTTTCTTTGATTTTGAGACTGAAATTATAATTTCAAGGCCAGTAGTGGGAGATTGTTTTCAAGGTTCTTGAAAACAGGAAACGGATGTGGGAAGTTCTGCCAACTTGACGTTTAGAGATGGAAAACCATAAAGTATTTGGCCCTTTAATTTTTCTTTGAAGGATTAAATGGCTAATAGTTGTTTACAGTAAAACGAATAAACAATTTCCAAGTGTATTTTGAATATAAATAAGAAACGAAGAAGATAAATTGGCGAAAATTGGCTGATGAGAGTTGGTGTCACTGCTTGCCTACTTTCTCACACTCGTTAAAAGAAATGGCTAACTTGTAATAAAAACAGAGTGTGTCTTTTTTTGAGCAGTGAGTTGTGTATCGATGTTTATTGTCTTTTCTTCAAGTCCGTACCGCTCGATTGACGAGTTGCCCGTTAGTTTCTACCAAAGGTAGAAGCAATTTACGCGGTTTTAAAGTCATTGTTGATGTTGCAGTGGGTCGCTTTACACGTCAATTTCTCCTCTGTCTGCTCATACTTGAAAGTGTCGAATTTTTTCGAAAAAACACCTCCATTCGCTAGTTGACTCTCTTCCTGATTTCATCAGTTTCTTCGTAACTTCATTACTTCGTAGATATTGACGTTACAATCTTTTTGGATACCTACCTGTATTCAAGGTTAGTCTTAAAAAAGTTTCTCTCTAATTAGAATATAGCATTCAGGGTCAATTTCGAGTCGTTTTGACACTTTCGAATAGCGGAAAATCATGATAGATTCTTTTAATAATTTTCGATTATCAGATGCGCAAGGAATATTAAAATGGGTCATATTTGTCATGAGCTGTCATTGTTGATCAATTATCGGAATCTAAATTAGCACATTCATATTCAGTTTTATAGTAATCTTTTAATGTTATTATTTATTGTTATTTTAATTGAGTATCATTTTATCGTAAATTCTTCATAACATTCGAATTGATTGGCATTTAACGATTGTGTTCAGTTCAGTAGATTAATCAACAATTTTTTTACGAAGTCTTCTCTTTACTCATTCTGTAAACGCTGTAAAAAGGGATTTTAAATGTTAAATAAAATTTGTTTCAATTGTCAATGGTCTTGAATTGCAAAACGTAGAATTGCCATATAGATATGGTATTTGAGGTTAGGTGCGTTCAATTTGTGTTCACGAAATCATTCGATGATCGATTATGAAAGCTTTTATTTAAAAATAAATATTGGATTATTAATTATTTATAGATATCATTCTATAAATGATTATTAATCATAATAGTGCTGAAGGAAATGGATTTTATGTTTAGTGTCATAATTCAATGCTACAGTTTGTATTGTACTTTTATAATTGATATGTATTACTCTCTACGCTTTGTACTCTTGTGTTATATTATTATTATTCTGCATCTTACTACTTTTCTTTTGCTTAGTTTTAGTACTCATTTGTACTAGTAGTGATTTTTTATTTATTTTAACATCAATTAAAATAAACTTAACATAAATTGATAAAACTGTAATTTTAATCTATGTTTAGTTGAAATGAACAACGATTTAAAGAATCATCGTAATGAATTAGTAAAATTACGTTTCAGCATGTCACAATGAAGTATTCATTTAAATATACTGATACTTTTAAATAATAGTATTAATAATAATAATTGTAGTAATAATAATAATTGTAGTAATAATAATAATAATAGTAATAATAATGATAGTAATAATAATAATAGTAATAATAATAGTAATAATAATAGTAATAATAATAATACTAATAATAATAGTAATAATAATAATAATAATAGTAATAATAATGATAATAATAGTAGTAGTAGTAATAATAATTTTGACACTTTCAGTTTAAATAACATAAACACTTCTATATTTGAAGAGAGTTAATATAAATATTTTTATAGACTCCGATCAAGAAAAGAATCTCAAGTTAAATTGAATAAAAATCTACTTTCATAGCCTTTTGCAATATTAATTATCAAATTATTATTTTGTATATTATAATTATCATATTGACAAACACTATAATTACATTAATGACAAGATAGGAAATAAATAATAACATAAGTTTTTCAGAATTGCGATAAGAATTAAAAGCAAACTAAAAACTGAATCTACAAAAACTATGAATCCAGGAAATCTACTTTTTTCCAGATTCATAGTTTTCGTGGGTTCAGTTTTCTAAACATAAAAATTATAAATATTTTGGTCTCCATTTGCAAGTTATTTAATATTTTTTATTATTTCAGGTTGAAAAGAGTGGGAAGAGCATACAAGAATTTACTCTCGATGAAAATGTCTGCCACATGATGCAAACTTTATTATATAACAAATGCAGGATTCAAGCGCATTCAAAAGCTTTCAGGATTCCCTTCTTTATGACAAACGAAAACTCTTTGTCATTAAAAGCAATAAAGTTGCTTAATACCTAATATTAAATCGAGGCCACTTCCGCAGTGAGCAAACAACTGATTGATTTTGATTAAACAATTAAAAGAAACAGAAAACAATTGTAAGGATCTGATAGATCATCATCGAATCTCTACTTGATGAAAATGAACAGCCGGCTAAAGGAGACAGAGTCAAAATGGACCTGTGAATACTGCACATACGAAAATTGGCCTTCATCCTTAAAATGTACAATGTGCAGAGGCGCAAAACCTCTTCTCGGCGAAGATATTTATCGTTTAAGAAATCCAAGTCCTCAAAGATCCGGCTCGAGTGTGGCTTCAGGCCCAGTGCCACACTCCACTGATTCATATAACGTAGGCTCACAAAATTGCAGTCAGAATGTGCCCTCTGGCGGGAAGTGGTCCTGTGAATCGTGCACCTATCTCAACTATCAAAATACCACACGTTGCGTTCAATGCGGCAATCGAAAACCCAACAATACACAATCCGTACACTCCGTAGCTTCAAATCTTCACGAGCAGCTGGCACCTTTAAGACTCGGAGATCCTCCTCCCAATACTGGATCCAATTCTCAAGCCAATCCTCCTGCAATTAATCTGCATCCGGAACGATACAGTAATTCGCCTAATGCAGTTGCCGAGAAATGGTCCTGTTTTTTTTGTACTTATGAAAACTGGCCCAAATCTACTAAATGCGTCATGTGCGGCCATCAGAAAGAAAAGGACAGAAGAGACAAATCGAATACGAATTTAGGTCTTATTTTACCAAGTCCAGAGAGAGAACACAGCCAGAGAGGTCTGCCGTCTCCTCCTCACACACCCTATGTTCATCAAGCGCAACGAGATGAAAATTTAGCAATCGCTAGAAGGTTTGTTATTGTTTTTGTCTCCTTTTTGCTTCCTTTTGGAGCAAGCAGCTTTGCTAAATGCTGACGAAGAGTTAGCTGAGTTTCAGTATTAATGTATTTGATATTTAATTAATAAGGTAAAAATGTCAGTCTGAGTGAAATAAAATAAGAAATGATTATCTACGTGCTGTTGAAATGTAAATGCTTCTTATTTTATTTGTCAACTATTTAGGTGCTGTTGAAACGTAAATGCTTCTTATTTTATTTGTCAACTATCTACGTGCTGATGAAATAGTTCTCTCTTTTATTTGACTCGAAATTATCGATATTTTTACCTGATGAATTAACAACGATCGAGAGATAAATTCAAGTTTTTATTTTTAATTGTATAAATATTTATTTTCAATTGTATTCGTATTTACCTTCAATTTTATTTGTATTTACCTTCAATTTTATTTGTATTTACCTTCAATTTTATTTGTATTTTCCTTCAATTTTATTTGTATTTTCCTTCAATTTTATTTGTATTTACCTTCAATTTTATTTGTATTTACCTTCAATTGTATTCGTATTTACCTTCAATTGTATTAATATACTTGCATGAATTGAAATACGTTTTTACATTGAATTAAGATGTTTTTGTAATATTGCAGCAGGAGTTCCCACAGATTCGAGAGCAGAAATGACAGTCTTCCTACGCCTCAATCTCCTAATAATTGCGATTACGAACGTAGGCTCAAACAATTAAGACGTGCGGATTGGTGCTGGTTAAATGCATGTCTTGGCATCGTTGAGGGAGATAATGCACCTGTTGAGGCTTACCTGGCCAGTGGCGGAGATCCCGCTCGTCAATTAACGCATTCCGAGGTTTTATTATTAAATAGAAGCAGTGCTTTTGATGTAGGACACACTCTAGTACATTTGGCTATCAGGTTGGTATTTTTGTTGATGTTTTCCTTGAGAGAAAAGAGTTTTTTCTTAAAAGAAAAGATTTTTTCCTTCAAAGGAAAGATCTTTTCCTTAAAAGAAAATATTTTTTCGTTCAAAGGAAAGATCTATTCCTTAAAAGAAAATATTTTTTCCTTCAAAGGAAAGACCTCTTTCTTCAAAAGAATCTTTATTAATTGCCAAGTATGCATCAATTTTCCGTTAATGACTCTCATTCAAAAACAAGGTCAAGTTGTTACAAAATCTTGCCCACTTATTCTCATATACTATTTTCTTTAATTGATTTTGAAATGTTTTTTAATTTTCAATTTCTTGGGTTCAATCTCAATCTGAAAGATTGTAGAATTTTGTTTTTGATAAATAATTTATAGTTTCTTTTAAAGAAGAAAGTAATTGGAGAAATATGAGGAATAATAAGAAGAAATAAGAAAAAATAAGAAAAGATAAGAATTCATAAGAAATAATCAGCATTAATAAGAATTAATAAGAGTTAATAAGAATGTATAAGAAATAATAAGAATTAATATGAAATAATCAGAATTAATAAGAATTAATAAGAATTAATAAGAATGTATAAGAAATAATAAGAAATAATAAGAAATAATAAGAAATAATAAAAATTAATATGAAATAATCAAAATTAATAAGAATTAATAAGAATTAATAAGATTTAATAAGAAACAATAAGAAACCTAATGATTTAATATGTAGTTTGAAGTAGTTTTCAATATGCATTTTTTATTTTGTTATTTTTAGTTTTAGGTTGCATTTATCAATGATTCACTAAACAAATTGTTCTCTCCGAGTCAATAAAGATGACTATAGATGAATATTATGTTCTTTTTGATTGTTTGACTATAAATAAAATTACAGTTTCCGATGAGGACAGTTGTGCTGCCGAAGCGTAAAAACTGTGTTTATTTATAAAATGAACTGACTCGGAGATATTGGTATCTTTACCAATATTCAATAACAATTGTCTCTTTTTAACAAATACTTCCTTTGTCGTAGACAAGCTTAAATTACTTCAAAAAATCGTACAAATTCTAGAGCTGTCTTTCAATTTTATAAAATAGAAACTATTATTCTTTCATAAATTTTGCCCACGAAGAAATAAAAAACAAAGAACAAAAAACAACAAATTTTCTTTAAAAAATTTTCACAATCATTTGTTCATTCTCATAATAATGAGAAGGTATTATTTTCGTTTTGTAAAACAAATGTTTATTTCTAAAACATGTTTATTTCTAAAACATGTTTATTTCTAAAATATATTTATTTCTAAAAAAAAATGTTTATTTCTAAGACATATTTATTTCTAAAATATATTTATTTCTAAAATATTTTTATTTCCAAAATATGTTTATTTTTAAACTCTGTTTTTTTTTAGATTTCAACGAGAGGATATTCTAGCTACGTTATTATCTCAAATCGAAGGCTCTGGGTCAGGAATAAAAAGAGTGCCGAGTTATGTTGCACCGGATTTGGCTGCTCAGATTCGTAGACATGTAATGAATAGTATTCGATTGCGGAAAGGTTCAATTCCATGCTATTTTGTCACAGACATGGCCACATTTGCCTTGCCAACCGAGGTTTGTCAAACACCGTCAATACTACATTATTACTCACCGTTATTTAACTATATTAGATTTTTTAATTATTCGGAAGCAAACGCAATAGAAAAAATAATAATAACAATATAACGATGTACACAATATGCAATAAGTAAATAAATCTGGGATTAAAGAGAAACTTTCTCTACGAGAAAGCAAAAGGAACAAGATTATTCTAGAATAGGTACCAGGAATATTAAGATTACAGAATAAACTCAGTCTCTGGATTTTAAGATTAAAAATATTTATTAAAGGAATTAATATTAAAGGAATGAATCCTATTAAAAGAATGAATATTAAAAGAATGAATATTAAAGGAATAAATATTTATTAATGGAAACGAATATTTATTCTGCCGTAAATAAAAACTTAGGTAAACAACAATGCTGGTATTGTTACTTACCTAAGTTTCTACTTCGTACGGCAGTATTAAAGAGAATGAATATTTATTAATGAGAATGAATAAAGGACGCGAATTGTTTTAGGTGGAGGATTTGCCGAGTATTGTTCAAGAGCAAATGTTAGAAGAACTTTTGGATAGAGAAGCACAACAACAATTGGAAGGCGGTGGAGGAGAACCTCCTGCTTTAAATTGGTCTCTGGAAATTACCGAAAGATTGAGCAGTCGTTTGCATGCTTTGTGGAACAGATCAGCAGGAGACTGCCTTTTAGATTCGGTAATGCAAGCCACTTGGGGTGTTTTCGACAGAGATAATGCTCTCCGAAGAGCTCTTGCTGAAACTCTACAACAAGCTGGTCAATTGTAAGCCATTCAAATTGATTTTAATGTTCTTTTTAATCACCTTACATCTTCAATTCTTGCTCAAATTTCTCCGTATGTAAATTATGTTAATTTAAAGATTTTATTTACAAGTTTTTTCTACGTTTACAGGGATCACAGTTCGTCCCTTTTTTTACCTTATCCCCTTTTTTCCCCTTTTCCCTTATTTTCACCCTTTTTTTTTAAAGAAAATCACCTAAAATCAAATATTTTTCCCCCTTTTCCCCTAATTTTCAATACAATTTTTTTTAATAATTTTTACTACTTCAAAATACTCCAAATATTTAAAAATACTTCAAAATATTTAAAAATACTTAAAGCTACTTTAAAATACTTCAGACTACTTCAAAACACTTCAAAATATTTTTAAAAAATGTAATAAAATATTTTCAAATACTTCCCAATACTTAAAAATATTTAACAACACTTAAAAATATTTAAAAATACTTCAAAATACTTAAAAATATTTTAAAATATTTAAATACACTTAAAATTGTTTTAAAATACTTCAAAATATTCAAAGATATAACAAAATAGTTCTAATTTTTTAAAAATATTAGTATTTTAAGCGTTAAATAATTTATAAAAAGATATCAAAATATTATAAAGATATATTTAGAAAATAAGAAAGTACTTTAAAATGCTTGAAAATATCCATAAATACATCAAATTACTTTAAAATATTTCCAAATACTTCCCAATAATTAAAAATATTTTAAAATACTTAAAAATATTTTTAAATACTTAAAAATATATAAAAATACTTAAAAGTCTTTAAGTTTTTTTAAACTACTTGAAACTATTTTAAAATACTTCAGTTTACTTAAAAATACTTAAAATTACTTCAAAATATTCAAAAATACTTAAAACTACTTTAAAATACTT